>JAYMFT010382764.1:0-20400 GCA_038088735.1 Panulirus argus
TAGATCGGCCGGAGAGGAAGCTGGATATCAGGGAGCAAAGTGAGGGAGGGAAGCCAAAAGAGGGGAGTTTAGAGATGGAGGTGAGGGTGAAAAGAAGAGGAAATGTTATGGCAGAGAAGGGAGAGGTGGAAGTAAGTGAGCTATGAAAAAAAAAGTGTGTGTGAAAAAATACCAGGAAAGACTGAGTGCAGAATGGCAAAAGGTGACAATAAACAAAGCTAGGGGAGTGGAAGAGGAATGAGAGCTTTTATGGTATGCAGCACAGGCATGTGTGAGAGATGTGTGTGGCATGCATAAGGCTGGATGTGGGCATTAAAAAGGGTAGTGAGTGGTGGGATGATGATGTAAAGTTGTTTGTGAAAGAAAAAAGGAGAGGTTTAAAGGTAGTACTTACAGGGAAGTAGTGCAAACAATTGGGAGATGTATAAGAGAAAGCAGCAAGAGGTCAAAAGGAGGGTGCAGGGGTTGAAAAAGAGGGCAAGTGAGAGTTGGGGCAAGCATGTATCAACACACTTCTGAGAGGTTAAGATGCTCTGTGTGCAAAAAACAAAACAAATGGGAACATAAGTGAAGAGGGCAAATAGGGTAGTGGTAACAGGCAATAATGAAGTAAGGATATGAAGTGAGTAGTCTGAAGGCCTGTTGAATGTATCTAATGATAGGATGACAGGATAGGATGTTGGGGAGGTATACAAAGTGAGAGTCATGAAATGCAGTTTGGTGAAGAGAGAAGAGGTGGTGAAAGCTTTGCACTATGATGAAATGTGACAAGGCAGGGTGACTGGAGTGGATGGTATTGCAGTTGAATTTCTTTAGAAAAGAGGTGACTCTGTTACTGATTGTTTAGTTAGAATTTTCAATATATGTATGGATGATGGAGGTGCCTGAGAATTGGTAGACTGCATATATTAGTGCCACTGTATAAAGGCAAAGGAGACACAGATGAGTGCTCAAACTACAGAGCTATAAGTTTTTTAGTGTACTGGTGAGTTGTATGAGAGTAGTGATTGAGAGACTAAAGGAAAGTACAAAGCATTAGAAAGGGGAGGAACAATGTGGTGTCAGAAATGTTAGAGGATATGTGGTGCAGGTGTTTGCTTTAAAGAATGTGTGTGAAAAATATTTCAAGAAACTGTAGGATTTGTGTTTGGCATTTAAGGATCTGGAGAAAGCATATGACAGGACTGATGTGATGCCATGAGTAAGGTCTTAAGAGTAAATGATGTGGGGTGGAAAGCTGCCAGAAGTAGTGAGAAGTATTTATCATGGGTGTAAGGCATATGCAAAAGTAGGTAGAGAAGAGGTGGGTGATGTAACCATGGCTGTTTAATTTGCTTATAGAGGGTTGTGAGGAGGTAAATGCATAAGTCTCGGAAAGAAGGGCAAATATGCAGTTTGTACAGAATGAGGTGACCTGGGAAGTGAGTCGTTTGTTGTTTGCTGATGACAGCACTTGTGGCAGATTTGCAGGAGAAACTGCAGAAGCAGGTGAATGAGTAAGGAAGAGCACATGAAATGAGGAATTTGAGAGTATATGTGAATAAAAGCAAGTTTGTAAGATTTAGCAGGGCAAAGGAACAGATTGGTTAGGATGTGAGTATGCATGGAAAAGATTTGGAGAAAGTGTAGGGTTTTAGATACCTGGGAGTGGACATGGCAGCAAATGAAACCATGGATGCAGAATAGGATGGTTGTGGAGGCAAAGGCGCTGGGAGCATTAAAAAATGTGTTGAAAGAAAGAGAGGCTGTTATATGAGAGGATGAAAATGGGTATGTTTGAAGGTATAGTAGCCTCAATAATATTGTTTGGAAGCTAGGTTTTGGCTACAGGAGAAGATGTGTGGGGGAGGGTGGATGTTGGAAATGAAATTCTTAAGGATAAGATAAGGTTAGGTGGTTTGATCAGGTAAGTAATAAAAGAGTAAGAGAGATAAGTGATTATAAAAAAGAAGTGTGGTTGGTTGAGACAGCTGAACGGCATCAGACCACTACCTGGCATCAGATATGACCAAGAAAAAGAATCCTTCAACATTCTATACCAACAAATCTATTTCTCTATCTTTATCTCTGATGCCTGTTCCCTTCTAGAACTCCCTCAAGGGTGGCCACAGCAATAGAGTCCCCTTAACAAGTGAACTCCAGTGCCGCTTCTCAGCCTTAAGTGCCTCACCCTTAACAGTCCAATGGCAGAGGGCCCCAGTTTAGTGCAGTGTTTGTAGAGGCTCCTACCGAATGTTCCTACTGACTACTACTACTTAATGTTCCTGTCTACTACTTCTACCTAATGTTTCTACCTAATAGTCCTACGTAAATGTTCCTAAAAACTACTTCTATCTATTGCTCCTACCATTTTGCCCAAAGACAGGACTAGCACACAGCAATCAACACAGGAAATCTAGGGAGAGGTATTCTATATGTTTGTGGATCACCAGCCTTGTGTTCCACCCTCTCAAGATCAAATACAAAAAACTATAAACCACACAAAATAGGGCAAACAGAAAAACCAATGGCTGTCAAGCAAATACAAACACTCAACACTCTCCCAATAGTCCTACCTTAACATGGTCAGAACTCAATTCTTTGCAACAGTACTAGACTCCTCCTACCCTAAACACTCTATGACTGACCACCAATCCCCAAGTAGAGGGAAAAAGCTTACCTCTGCCTCATATTTCAGTATGATGTACTTGCATATCGCCCTATCCCCAACAAACAGAACATGGACAAAAAACATTCACACTGAAATAACCCAGCAAGCACTGAACAAATGACCTAGAAACTATCTTAAGCTCCAACCCTTTTGACATACTCCCATCAGAAACCTCACTCCCAATAAAACATAAATCATACACTCCCACTTAAGCTCTGGAGATCACTACAACACTACATATACCATTGCATCATATCCCAAGACCCTTCATGCCCATGATGCAAATCGCATAAAGAGGACGCCATGCACTTACTACTCAATTACCCTGCATTTTACACATATATGCACACACTAGTCACAAAACTTTATGATCTGTGGACCTGACAAGTGGATGTAGCCAGTTTCCTAAAAGCTGCAGAAGCCTCCTAAGGATAGATGGGGCTTGTAGGGCAAGAAGGAAAGGTACATATATACAAAGATAGTTAAACAACAAAATCCTGCACATCTGCAAACTTCTTTACATAAAAGCAATCCTAAAACCCTCCAAACCACCTAACTCTCCTCCTCTTACCACCCTGTATCACATTTATCCTCAGTATCCAAACTAAAAAAAAATGATCCACAACAGAATAAAAAAATCCCACTTTCACCCACAGAGAAAGGCTTCATAACCAAAACACCCAAACCACACTGCACAATGAGCTCATACAAAATGGCCTACATAAATTCAACCAACCCCAACCCACCACACACATATGCTGTAAGTCTAAATTAACCAATCAACAACACAGTCACCCCTTTTATTAAGAAATTCAACTGCAATATCATCCACTCCAGCCACCTTGCCACATTTCATCTTACGCAAGGCTTTGACCAACTCTCCTCTCCTGGGTTATTTGCATTTCATCAATGGCTCTTTCATGTTCCCAGTGTCTTGTATGACAATTTGAGATTCTGGTCCATGTCTGTCAGTTTCCTATCCTCTACTGAGTGAGCTGTGTCTCTTTTTAAAAGATCTACATCCATTTTACACCATATTCCATTTCTTCTCACTGGTATGAATATGCAGTATGTTTGGAGTCTTAAAGTTCAGGTTTTTAAGATATTCCTCAGATGCTTAGGTAATCTGCAAGGTTTCCTACTACATCACACACAACTCACTGATTTTGAGCCTCCCATTCTATCTACTTACTATCTAAAGCTAAACTAATGAATACAATTCAAAGGTTGCACATGTTCTGCCCAGGCAGTTTTAACATCCACATTTGTTTTTACTTCATATAGGTTGTGCTCACAGTACAGGGTGGTGGTTTAATGCAAAAATTAACAAGCTTCTAGTTAATTTCTCCCTTACCTTAAAACCTTAATATAACCTTTTGCTGCTGCTACATGGAGAGCTGTAGCACCAGTCTTTGGATGGGGTCTGTCTGATAGGTAACCCGTAGTAAGCCATGCCTGGGCATCCTCTATCATACGTCGCTCCTCTTTATTTCGAGAAGCTTCACAATCAATACCTAAAAGAGAAACTTCCATTAGATAATCAGATATGCATAATTCTTCACAATCAATGCCTGAATGAAAAAATTTCATCTGGTATGCTGAACTGGAGCTTAATAATATAAAGTATTCACACACAATGCTCATCAAAAGAAATTCAAAGGAAACTTTTCATTTATCAAGTATATAAAAGGATTTGGGAAAATTTACAAAGATTCTTTTATCTGATAAAGGAAAAGATAATCCTTTTTACCCATCAAATACTCTTCATTCCTCTCAACAAAAGGTGGAATGTTCCCTAAACAACACAAAAGATATTATTTTCTAAATGTCTGAGTATGCCATTCACTGTATGGGTCAAGCTTAGCCATGCTCTAAACATATCCAGAGGGATTTTCAGAATCTATTCCAGTATAAAAAAAATGTTTCTCTAGTATATCTTCAAAACAGACATATAAACGAGAGTAATTGACATGATATTTACTGACTAAAAAAAATTTAGCACAGTTCCTGTCAACCCCTACAGGACCCTAGCCATACATAAATGTCTTTATATCATGGAGACCCAAACCCTACTTGTATGGATTGCCTCTTCCCACATTCATTTATGTTCAAAGATGCAATTTATCAGTATGCAGATGTGCTTTATGTCACAAGCAACTGTAATTAGAACTGGGAAAAAATCCTAGAGTTATGATCACCAACAAAAACTACCCTGTGGGGACCCTTGACATACTTCTATAGGTTCCCTTTTTCCATCACTCAAATTGCATGACATATTTTATGAATTAGCATCAGGAAAGAATTCTAGTGTCTCAGTCACCTGGGTTTTACCTGAGGTAATCTTCAGGGGTATTGTACCCCCCAACAACCCATGCTGCTGGGCTGGGTCACTGGTTGACCAAGCTACTGGAAGACGCATCCCACAGCCAAATGTAACCCTGGTCACTACCTGGTGAAGTCTGAGGGGACCTTTACAGCCACAGCCCAGGCTGGACACAGGCTGCTGAAAATTGTTGTTGGTCAATATAGCTTTTGAAAGCTACAGCCCTCAGGCCCACATAGCCCCCACAGCCTGGCTGATCTGGTACACTTTGTAGTTATTTGTCCAATGCACCCTTGAACTTCTCTACTGTGTATCCCATGCCATTTCTGATGGTACATAGCCAGGTTTCGAAGAGCCTTGGGTCCTGGATATTCAACGTGTTCTCCCTTTTAGTGCATACTGCATCTTTGGAATTCATAATATGTATTTTACAAATTCTTCCATGCCTGTCATGCCAGTATGATGATGCTTCCAAACATAAGCTGGGAACCAAACCTAGAGTTTTCCTGGTATACGACCTCTCCCATCTTTGCTTAAGGGTATGTAGATAGCCTTAGAGATTTCAGCCATTCCCAGTTATTGTATTCCTTTACCACATTAATACTGGCAGTGAAAGATCTGTCTGTCTATCTATCTATATCTATGATGCCCATTCCCTTTGAGAACTCCTACAGAGGGGTGGTCATGGCAAAAGAGTCTCCTTAACTGGTGAACTCCACTGTCGCTTCTTAGCCTTTAGTGCCTCACTGTTAACAGGCCACTGGCAAAGGGAAACTCTAGCGCAGCGTTTTCAGAGGCTCCTACCTAATGTTTCTGCCGACTTCTTCTGCCTAATGTGTCTACCTGATGTTCCAACCTACTGCTTCTACCAAATGTTTCTACCTAATGCTCCTGTCTAATGTTCCTACCCACTACCTCTATCTTGTGCTCACCACAGGAAAATCTAGAGTTATAAAGAAAGTGCTGTGTGAGTGAAAGTGTTGTCAAGCATTATGTGTGACAAGAAAAAAATTGTATGTTTGTGGACAGAATGCCAGCAGTCCATGTGTGGGAGAGGCAGAAAGAAAAGACAGCTATCTAGGTCAGAGGAATGCAACTTGACAACCACTACACAGCTGCCACTAACCTTCTCAATACTAGACAGGTAGTACCGGATATATAACTCCCTGGTCGGTGGTTGCCTCCCAACAACTATCTACTTCTGAACATTTACTAATTTCGCAATTTTGCCCACCTTGTATGATGATGTTAGAATGCAACAATATTCCATTAATGAACGAATTAGTACCTTAATCAATAACACTGTCTTATCTTTCCACATTCTGAATGTCCACAGAATCCAGCCTGCCATCCTTCTGCATGAGGCAACCATTGTTTTGTTGTGTTTGCCAAAAGTTACATTGTTCGACATTATCACTTCAAGATCTTCCACATTATTCAACTGCTTTACAATAATGTCTGTGACTGTTTAGTATTCTGTGTTGTTTATGATATCATTTTCCCCATACTGGGGTAGAAACTAACCTCAAGTGAAAAGCACATTATTCTCGGTTACCCAATTAACACTTCATTTATGTCTTTTTGTAGCCTTTTGGCAACTTCTACTGATGTGAGTTTCATACTTAATCTTGCATCATCCACAAAGGATGATATGACACTGAGGCTCATGATTACATAAATTTCAGATAAAAGAAAGAAGAACCAGAAGAGTGCAAATATAGTTCCTTGGGGAAAGTATTTTACTGTAGAGGCACTAGAGATGGTATGGTTTACATGTTGTGATCTAGTTGTTAAAAAGTTGTTTATCCCTCTAGCAATTTTTTCAATTATTCCCATATTTTGCATTTCATGTGTTATGACTCCATGGACACATTTGCCAAATGATTTTGCAAAGTTTGTGTAAACCACATCAGCATTTTTTCTAATTTCCAAAGCTTTAACAAACCTCATCATAATAGTCAAGCAACTGAAAAAGGCAAGATCTGCCCACCCTGTAATCACATTGTCCTGGGTGAAGTAGATTGTTCACTTCCATAAATTTGGGGAACTTGCCCCTTAGAACTCTTTTGAAGATTTTAATGTTGAGAGGAAGATTTTAATGTTGAGAGATGTTAATGCTATCACTCAATAGTTTTATGAGACTGCAATGCTTCCATCTTTCTGAAGTGGGACAAAGTGGGTCAGTTTCAGACTCTCCAGAATGATGTAGAAGCTAGATTTTCCCTACTGAGGATACTTAGGGCACTTGCTATAGGTGCCTTGCATTTCTTTATTGAAGACTGAGTTCCAAGAGTCTGGGCCTGGGGCTGGGTTCCAGGGTATGTTCTCAATGGCTCTCTTAAAATCTTTTCCTGATGTGATAATATCTACTATATTTACACTTGGGGATTACTGTTTAAGAAAAAATCTGTTGGATCATTTATCTTTAATGTTGTTTTTAGCCACTGAATACCAATTCATACTGCCTTTTTTTAATCTCATTCATCTCTTGGTAGTCATCTGCAAAATTACCTTCTACTTTAAGTGGGCAAATGGAGTTTGTGGTCCTGGTTTGCATTATGCATTTATCACATCCAGTGAAATTACACAAAATACCACTGTTTCGTGTGTTCTGACTGGGCAGTTTAGCATCCAAGCTTGCTTTTACTTCAATTAGCCCCATAACCCAGGCTGGGCTTAGGCTGCTAAATTGAACCATTAGTCAACAAGGCAGTTGGAAACCACAGCTCTCAGGCCCACACATCATGGCTGGTCTGGTACACTTTTTACGTAATTGTCTGATGCACATTTATGCTTCTCATCTGTGCATCCCATGCTGTTTCGGAAGGTAGATGGTATGTGCTGAAGAGTCTTGGGCCCTGGATGTTTAAAGTGTTCTCTCTTTTTGTACATATGGCACCTTTGAAATCCAGAGGTAGTATTTTATAAACTCTTCCATGCCTGTCATGCCAGTAGGATGTTATTTCTGACTGTAGGTTGGGCACCATATCTTCAAGGATTTTCCATGTATGGATAATGATATAATATACCTCTCTTGTCTGTACTCTGGGAATATAGCCTCAGTGTTTTCAGTCATTTTCATTGATAAAGCTCCTTTACCACATTAATATGGGCTGTAAAGGGTCTCTGGACACTTTCTAAATCAACAATTTTGCCCCCCTTGTAAGGTGAAGTCAGAACATAGCAATACTCAATTCCTGAACAATTAATGCCTTGAATAACATCCTTCATGTGGCAACTGTTGTTTTGTTGTGTTCGCTGAAGGTTAAGTCGTTAGACATTATTACTCCAAGGTCTTTGCATCATTCATCTGATTCATAATAATGTCTGTGTCTGTTCACTAATATGTGATGATTTTTCTTTTTTCATCTTACTCACACTGGAGGAGTTGAAACTTATCTTCAATGAAAAGCTTCAATGAAAAGCATGTTCTTAGTTGCCTACTTAAAGAATCGGTTTATGTATCTTTGTAGCCTTTTGGTGTCTTGTATTGATGTGATTTTCAAACTTTTTCCTGTATCATCTACATAGGATGATGTGGAACAGCGGATCATGTTTGCTTTAATGTCAAATATAAGAATGAGGAACCACCAGTGTGCAGGTACAGTTCTTTGGAGGACTGAGCTTTTCAATATGGAGGCACTGGATATGGCATGGTTCACGACTACATGTTGTGAACTATTAGTTAAGAAGTTATATATCCCTCTCCTAATTTTTCCAGTTATTCCCATCTTTTATATTCTATGTGCTATGACATCACAGTCACATCTGTCAAATGCTTTTGCAAAGTCTGTGTAAATCATGTCAGCATTTTCTTTGTCTTCCAGAGATTCAACAATCCTATCATAATGGTCAAGCAACTGAGATAGGTGATGTCTTCCTGCCCTAAAACCATGCTGTCCCAGATTATGAAGCTTGGTCAAGCCCATAAATTCAGTCAGCTTGCCTCTTAGGACTCTTTCAAAAAAGATTTTAATGATGTGTCATGTTAATGCTATCTGTCCATAATCTTTTAATATTGCTTTTTTTAGTTTCATATGACATTTTTAGTTATGGTTTATTTCCAACAATTCATCTGTTAAGTTTTCTTTCCTTTGCTGGGTGAGCTGTGGCTTCTTTAGAAGGTCTGCACTTCTTTATCACCTCCTGTAGAGTGCTTGTCTTCCTCATTCTACCCTAGACCTTTCCTGCTTTCTCTTTGCAATTATAAATATGTTTGTTGCATGACTGGAGTACTAAAGTGGTCATGTCATTTACTCACTCCTTGATTGTTTTGGTACTCAGCAGGATTTCCCACTATGTCATAGACATCTCATTGATCACATACTCCCAATTAATCCATTCAATATTAAAACTGAGAATACTGAAAAAACTCCATTGTTATGTGTGTTCTTTCAAGGCAGTTTGACATCCAAACTTGTTTTTAAGTCACATAGGTTATGATCACAGTATAGGGTATTTGGGATAGCAATGTCATATCATGTCCCAGTTGTTTGTAAAGATGAAGTCCACAGTTTTTCCACCTGGTTAGTTTAGTTTTATGGCTAGTGGGAGAACTTTTCATACATCATGAATCTCTCTTTTTTGCCACTGTTCATATGAAATGCTTCCAGCGTCAGCAGTTTCAGCTTCAATGTTATTTCCTGCCTGTTTCCATTTAATGTGAGGTCACTCCAAACGTAAACAAAAGTATTAGATCCACTATGGAATATCAAACTCAACACGATATATGCACACTTGCATCAAAAAATCTCTGCCCCCCAGGGTCCTATGTATTTGGAAATGATCGCACATTAGAGATGTGGGGCAACTCGGTGTGGTGAGCCGCATCCCATAAAGACAAAATAACTGCACTATACAATTAATTTGTCATAAAATAGAATGGTGTTGGATAGAATATAATATCATGCGTAAAACCGGTGACGATTTGCTGCAATGGTGTTCACAAATTAATTGTAGAAAATACAATGACTTGCAACGTAAGGGTTGAGTTGCCAAATTGGACTATAATGCATAATTTGCTGAGCTGAGGTGACACTGGAGCAGGTTCGAAAAAATATGAGCCTGACGAATCGAATATTCTGTTAATTTGCAATGAAAGTAACTTCGAATGACTTACTTTGTCATATGATTATACAATGACAGTGATCTACTTCGTATCCATATCACCTAGCATCACCCTTATGACAGCCAAGTGCTGTTTCTAATGACTACACATTGGATGCAATGGTGATACAAAACCTAAAGCTTCGTTGTCGTGGTCGACAGCTCATATAGACAACGGATTGCGAGTGTACATACAGTATAAGCAATTTACTAAAATGTTACTAAAATGTGACACTAAATGCTTTTAAAATTAAATCTAGTCACTTTATGTGGCTTGATAATTTTCATTTCACATGACTATCCTCATCATCGAGTATGGATGGATCATGACCACAGAGACTGACACATACAAATCAAGCAGAAACAATATGTTTTGTTTGAGGAAAGACTCCTAGGAAGATGATATTGAGGAAAAATCGACAAAAATGGGAGAAGTGATGCTAAATGTGCTCTTGACACCACTTTATATGATGTACCATGCCATCAGTGGTATCTGTCACTTTTGCCAATGCATTGGTATAAATAAAATTTGGACCAGAATTGCTGATGCTCTTTGTAAACAATGATATGAAAAAAAGCTTTTTTTTCTTTTTTTATTTCTTAAACAGAAAATTTAAAATTTTGCAAATTATTTCATTTTTTATGTTCTTATGCATAAACCTAATGTACACAATTAAAGTGACTTCCCTAATATCCCACTGCTCATAAAAAAAGAGATTAAGTTTAAGGTATATCTTTTAAGATAATGCTTTAACTCTTTTGTGTTATTAATATTCTTTGCTTCTTATTTCTTTCAGCACAAAAATGAGAAAATATTCTGTTTTGATCAATGAACTAAAAGTCTGCTATGTTCACGTATTTACAATATAAAAGATATCTTAATTTTCTTTCAATATGCAAGATGTAGCCACAAGTTTCTCACCATATCAAATCTCCTACGCCCCAAGAGTGATAGCCTTTTGTTCAGTACTATCATGAGTATCTTGAGAGTTCCTTGCAAACATCTGGAAATGACAACACATAATCTGGGGACAGTAAATAATGGAGCATATACTGCTTGATGTCATCTATACAAAGAAGTCTACTGTAATAGCCTTCCCATGCCATGGTTGAAGAACTCAATAATTTTTGTATATGGAGACCTTTGGCATCTTGTTCCATCATATACCAATTGAAATTTATTTGTTGGTGCAGAGGCACAAATCAAAGAGCTACATGAGGTTCCCTTTACCACATAATGCAGGTCAACATGAAGTTTGATCAATATGCTAAAAATTATTTCGCAAATAATACCTGACAGACATGACATTATCATAAACCAGATGAAAAATGTGAAAGACCTTGGAGTAATAATGTCAAATGACTTAACCTTCAGTGCACACAACAAAGCAGTTGCCTCATGCAGATGGATGGTAGGCTGGATCCTGCAGACCTTCAAGACATGGGAAGAAAAACTAACAATGATATTATCAAAGGCACAAATTCTTTCACAAATTGAACATTGCTACGTTCTAATATCGCCCTACAAGACGGGTGAAGCTGTGGATAAAGAAAATGTCCAAAGATCTTTCACAGTCCACATTTATGTGGTAAAGGAACTAAATTAATAAGAATGACAAAATACTGAGGCTATACTCCCAGGAGCACAGACAGGAGAGATGTCATCATTTATATCTGGAAAATCCTAGTAGCTATGGTTCCCAACCTACATTCAGAAATAAATCCTACTGGCAAGATAGGCGTGGAAAACTTTGTAAAATACTATCTCTGAAATCCAAAGGTGCCATGTGCAAGAACAAGAGAACATCTTGAACATCAGGGGCCCAAAACTCTTCAAATACCTTGCCATCTTACAATCAGAAACTGCAAGGGATGCACAGCAAAGTTCAAGAGTACATCTGGCAAGTGTCTATAAAGTGTACAACACCAGCCAGGTTGAGGGGGGTTATGTGGGCCAGAGGGCCGCAGCTTCAAACAGCTTGGTCAACTAAAAACCTGGTCGAGCAGCCTAGACACAGCCCAGGATGTGAGGGTGAAGACCTTTGAAGATTCCTTGAGCTATCCACAAGGTAAACTCATTCTATATCTAACACTGACACAGCTACAAGTTAAGAGTTTTACATCATCCAATGAAGGTGATAACTAGTCAGTATAAAATCTTATCAGCAGAAGATAATGAAAAATTACAGAAATGAAGAGAATCTTCCGCTGCACCACTAAACACATGCTTTTCAAAGGGAAAAGTTCCAAACTTTCTGGTATAGAAAGAGGAGAAATAAACGAGGGCACAGAATATCTGCTGACAGACAGAAACTATTGTATCATGACTAAATTGAATAAATGACCTTAGGAATATAATGTCTGAAAATATTACCTTTAAGAAACAAAATTTAGCAACAGATGCCTCTCCCAAAGAGATGGTAGGCTGGATTGTGAAGACAAGAGAAGAGACACCAATGGATGTTCTTTACAACAATCATACTTTCATTAATAATCTACTACTCTGTGCTACCATCACCTTTCAGGGTAGGCAGAACTGCTGTCAAAGGGTTTACAAAGATCTTTTATTGTCCACAATGATGCGTAAAGGATCTGAACTAAACAGAAATTCCTATAGTTCTGCATTCCATGTTCCTATACTCATCATAATGTGATCTGAACTAAACAGAAATCCCTATAGTTCTGCATTCCATGTTCCTATATTCATCATAATGTGGCACTTTTCAGCACTAGTGGAAATATGAGTAACCACCAAAACTTGGGCCAGATGGGTTGCATAATGCTTAATATAGCAATGGTTATGAGAAACTTTTTTTTGGCTAAGCCCCATGCAATCCTCCGCTAGCCTACAACAGCCTCAGTTAGCAACTGATCTTGTCTTCTAGAATTATTTCCAGTATTATTCTGTGATATATCAAATCAGGCAGCTCTAAAAGGCACAAGAAAAACTGTAGAAATGCCAAAAAGGAAAATAAGTTCGTTCATTGCTGATACGTTGAAAGTCTTGGTCCAAATGAATGCTCATGCTACCCTGAAGCAAATATACCAAAGTGAAGGGAAAAGGAAGAATTTAGCACAAATTAGAATATAGGATAATGTTCAATAGTAGGTGCCAGAAAAGGAATGAGAGTAGTTCTTGTTCTTAGCAAAATATATGTTCATACTTAATATGATTAACATTTCAGCAACCTCTTTATTTCAGCATCAATAAAGTCTTAATCATGCCAAATTATGGGGCTTCAAGAGTACTTGGCAGAGCTGATATCACTGAAATTTTACTCTCTGGAGTGCAGATTAGAAAGGAATATCATAACTAGCATCTGAAAAATCTTGAAAGGAATGGTTTCTAACTTATACGAGTACAAGATACTGTTCCCTATCGACTAAAATATCACCAACGAGATCAATAAGTGCAAGAAACACATGAAAACATCTTGAACATTTAGGGCACAAAACTATTCCACATAATGACAGCAGCCATCAAAATCACTATGGGGTATGTGGTGGACAAATTTAAGATAGCCCCAGATATGTGAGCTCGTGAGTCATGGCCTATGAGACAGCTTGGTCAACCAACAACCCAACTCAGCAGCTTGGACTCAGCCCAAACTGTGGGAAGTGAGGACCACCAAAAACAACGAAAAGTATACATAAATATTTACAATGCCCAGTATTCTCACACTTTAAGCTTTACATGATTCACTTTATGGTTTGCTGTCTCTTCCTTTACCTCACTGTCTTCATTCTTTATCTATCCATCTATCTATATCTCTGATGCCTGTTTCAATTGGAACTCCCTCAAAGGGGTGGCCTTGGCAACAGTCTCCATAACTAAAGAACTCCAGTGCCACTTCTTTGCCTTTAGTGCCTCACCATTAACTGGCCACTGGCACAGGGTGAGTCTAGTGCTCCTATCTAATGTTCCTAATGACTACTTATACCTAATACTCTTACCCACTGCTACCTATTGTTTCTACCAAATAATCCAGCCTAAATGTTCCTACCTAGTACTTCTATCTTCTATTCCTACCATTTTGCCAAAAGGAAGGGCTAGCGCATAATGCTCACCATATGAAAATCTATAGAGTTATGAAGAATAAGCTGCGTGAGTTAAGTGTTGACAAGTGTTACACATGACAATGAGAGATTGTAAGTTTGTGGACAGAATGCCAGTGGTCCACATGTTAGTGAGGCAGAAAGAAAAGACAACTAACTGGTTCAGAGGAGTGCAACTTGACAACTAATAAAGTGCTGGCTCACTAAGCAGTTATCATACATACTGAAGACAATTTATAAGTGGCAACTGTAGGTATACCATTTTTGCACTCATCATAAAGAACTAATCCCCAGTATACTGCAATAATTCTATTCAGGGTATTATCATCAACACTGTATCATACTTAAGTGTACCTTATTCCTTATGTCAAATTAGTAACAATAATCAGAATGCTTACCCATATTCCTTACTGATGTGCTAACTCCATCACTAATGCATCTGACCTAGAGCAAGTTTGGCAATAGCCTTTGTGGCCTTATATTAAATAACATTCCCCATGTCTAGTCTACAAAAATCAGGGAAACAGTATACCACCATATTCCATTCTTTTAAATTAAAAAAACTTGAACATGTCTAAAGTAGTAATGAAAATATATCTTAAATTTCCCCATTCATCATTCACAGCTAAAAACCATTTTGTACCATACCTCTAGATTCTATTTCTTGTTGTAATAAACTTTCCATTTCATCTGAATCGGCTATATCGATGGCTAGGTCACCATCATTGTTAACTAGGGAGAGGTCAGCACCCCGGTCTATTAGGAACCTGTAATGTAAATAAGTTATTAAGCAAAACCTCTGTTTAGGCTATGCAATACTATTATTCACAACAATTCAAGTAAAGAAAATATAATCTTCATCTTCCATATTACATACTGGAATTACCATACTTTACCTTACATCAATTTTGGAGCTTGTTTCAATTCTATATCTACTTTATGGTCAAAATCCACATCTTACTAAGACTTTAAGGTCCATTGTGATCATGTTTTGGACCCATAATACAAAGAGAAAATGATCAGCATAAATCTCTAAAGAACTACAACTGTACAATTAAACAAATTACCAATAACTTATAATACTGTACACACAATTATTTCATGAGAATACTGTATTTATCTTTAGGACCATTTTTTCAAGTACTGAAGTGCATATTCATACCAGAGCACATACCAAATTTTTCATAACTAATCAGAATGACCTATGGTCCCATTTGAAAAGTTACCAAGCCTACAAAAAGAAGCAGTTGGACAAAACTGAAAAATGTTCAAAAGTGCAGTCACAACAATGCCAGTAAGATTGCATGCCTTGTTATTTTACAGCTATCTTACAGTGACTTTGGAGTTGATATCCCCACAGCTTGGGCTGTTTTAATGGTTTTAAGTTGGGCTGTTAGTCAACCAAGCTGCTGGAGGCCACAGCCCACTGCCCCAAGTAACTAATACAGCCTAATTAGTCAGCTGCTTATCCAGACCTTTCTTAAAATTCTCTGTATATCCCACCGTGTTTCTAATATCTGCAGGTTGTGTTGAAAAGTCTTGGTAATCAGATGTTCAAGCTGTTTTCTCCCATACTTACTGTACCTTTTGATTTCAGTGGTGCTATCTTCCAACTGGGAATTATTTTTAAGTGTATGAAGGGGATTATGATCATGTAAATTACAATACACCTTCCCTATTTCCACTCAAGTAAGATGTAATACATCTATGCACATTCTTAACCATTTCACTTTCAATGAAAGATAATGTTGGTAGAAAAATTCTCTATTTGTTGAGCATATTAATGTAATACACAGTGTCATTAATGGATTTCCTATCCTGTCTATAAGGTCCATAAGCCTATCATCGTTTTGAAAAAGGCATCTGTTACTCTTTTATGTTTGTTGAAAGTGAGGTAGTCAGAAATAACTACTCTAAGCTCTTTCACAATCTTAAGTTCCGATATGATGATATCTGTACGAGTCCAGTACTCCGTATTGCTTTTCAATTTATTCACTTTCTCTATACAAGAGGAGTTGGTACTTCTCTCCACCGAAAAGCATGTTGTTTTCTATGGCCCTGCATATTTTGTTTGTGTCTGTTTGTGGTTTCTCAGTTTTCTATTGAGGATATTTTCAAACTTTTTTCCATCTTAATCTTTAAAGGATGATATGAAAGTAAGATTCATATCAGTGTCAGCGTGAGATACAAGAATCCATGACAGAAGAGGTGTAAGCACAGTCCTTTGGGGAACTGAGCTTTTTACCATGGAGGGCCTAGAAATAGCCTATGATATTCTTCAACCAAATGTTGTGGACTGTTGGTTAAAAAGCTGTATATCCATCTTCATTTTTTCTAGTCATTCCCCTCTTATACAATCTATGTATTATGACACCACGGTTTTTGCAGAGTTTGTGTATATCAAAGTTTGTGTATTTTAAATCAGTATTGTTTGTTCTCCTTCACCTCTACAATCGAAGTACAATGATCAAGTAAAGGAGAGGTATAATCTTCTCACCCTGAAACTATGTAGTCCTGGGTAATGAAGATTAACTGATTTCATGAAATCAGTTAATTCACATCTCAGGACTCAAAAATTTTCATCAAGTGTGGTCAGTGTCAATGGTATGGTAATTTTTGGAACTGATTTCTTTTTTCCTCCTTTGTAGAGTGAAGTGATATGAATTAGTTTCCAATTCAGAGGAGTGAGGCAAGACACCATGAATTTCCTTCCACAAAATGTTTGAAGCCTGTAATAATAATGTTTTGCATTTTCTTGTAAGACCTAGTTCCAGTGGTCTGTTCCCACAGCAATGGGTGCAAATCCCTGTAGAACAAGTGTTATGTGTACCCCAACCCCTAATATTTGAAGGCAAGTGGCAAAGTATCAACTGTACTTCCCAACTCATAGTATTAAAATTATCTAGATACATGTAAAAAAAAAAAAAAAAAAAAAAAAAAAAAAAAAAAAAAAAAAACGCTGTTTGCAAGAAAAACAAGGTTGCTCCAATACTGGGCTTCTGTATGTGCAAACACTTGCCCACAACTGTACAGAAGTGATAGTCTTCCCAATCATCCATAAAAAAAGGAAAGTGGAGTTATATTCTTATATCAAAATCCTTGTTAACTTAAAGGCATGTTTTATGATTAGAAAAAAGTAGATCGAGCCATAAATCTGAGTAAGAAAATAACAGTACAACCACAGTTTCACATATATGAGTATAAACAAGCCAATAATTCTCAATTAATGAAAGAATCATACACAAATTAAAACATTACCATGAATCATTCCATGAATAACCCATTTACTATGGGTGGAGCACATAAAACCCACTATTTCTTTCTCTGTGTTCACTGCAGCTAGAGCATTAATGACAAAAAATATTCCATAGGCTGCTTCTGCCATAAGATAAACTTTACAGCCATAAATGCTCTTAGTGGCACCCTATGCAATGTCACCAAACACTACAGCCCAAATTATTTCCACACATTAATCATTCTAGATAAAGTTGTTAAGAAACTTGTACAAGATCTTTGCACACACAATGTAACAATATGTGAAGCTCAGCCAACAAATAACCTATCCAAACAAAAGAAGTAATACTCTCAACCTAATTATTACAATTATCCGAAACTAAAATGAGACATTGCCATCTCAAACACCCAGCACTGTGGTCACAACCTAAATGAATTAAAAACAAATTCCGATGCTAAATCATCATGACAAAACACTCACAACAAAGGAGTGTTTTCAATAATTTCAGTTTTAATGGTAAACATGTCAAGTGCAGTATTTGCAGCCTTTACTGAAACACACATAAAATACCACATGAATAGAGAAGTGTGGATCCCAAATTACAACCTGTACATATGCAACAGGACTAGAAGATTTTGTGGGGTAATTGGATTGTACATAGAAGAAACACTTATAAAACCAGAACTCATGAACCCCTCAAATGACGTAGCAGAAGCACTTCTTGTCAAGACTGAGAATCCAAATCTGGTCAGTGCATTAATCTACAGACCACAGGATGCGAAGCCATTTAAATTTACAGAACAAACAAGACACAAAATCATGTCTCAACCACCTTAGAAATCAGTTACCAAATATACTTAGCTTAGGAGTTTTAACTTACCACAAATTAAATGGAGACAGGCAAGAAATAACATTGGAGCATAAAATAACCAACATGAAGCATCTCGGACAAACAGCTCCAAAAAGAGTTCTTAAGACTTTGTGTTAACTGAGACGGCATGGACAACTGAAGCCCTAATCGAGGCCATCTTATTAATGGTATACGTGTATACATATATGCTAAAAGTACACAAGTAGCAAGTGTACATAAGATACTGGTAAAACCACAAGAAAGCAGAAAACACGGAGTGACACATTGTATTTTCCATTTCCTTTTTTTTTTTTTTTTTCCAAAAAAATACATATATATACATATACCCCAGCCTCAGCCAAGTACCCATTTCACTGACCAACCCCTAAGGGTGAATGAACAGCTGGGATGACTATGGATCCAATGTTGCATCCAGGATTCAAACCCATGCACTCGACCCTGAGCAGCCTGTAAAAGAGTCAAAATCAGGAACACTAACAACTAAACCACGGAAGTCCATGGAGACTGAAAAGTACGCCTTTAAGCCAACAAAAAACAAAACCAACAAGTGGAACTAAAACTTTAGACTTAACTTTCACAAATAATGTAGACCTAATATGTGATATTACCATCTAAAAATACAGGAATGACCACAAAAATGCAATCCCCAAACACTGTCATGAAAACGATCGCTCTGTAGATCTTAACAACACAATCACACTGTACCCCTCTCCTGATTATGCTACCCGTAATGACACTGAAACTGTCTTAAGCACTGACACTAAGAACTTTACTTTGTCCCCAGGTGACTCTAAAGAACATCCTATTATCCACCAAATGATAATGAAAGAATTATCAAGAAACAATAAAAAGACATATAGTTGAACACACATCCACTTAACCCCCCCCTACCACATACACACACACACACACACACACACACACACAACCCCTCTTAACCAAAAGGCACCCCCCCACTTTTCCTTTAACAGTCAGCCAGGGTGTAGTTTAGAATGACCCAGGTGAGATGGAATTTTTGTGGTGGTGTTGGGATTTAAAAACTTTATGAATTGTTTGCACATGAGGCAGACTTGCCTATCACCATGAAATGTAGTGCTGCATATATCGAAAAATTATGTTAAATAAAATTATCTGTGGATGTATATGTGTGTATATATGTATATGTTAATATTTATATGTATGTACTGTGCATATATGCACGCATGGATTTATGTGTGTATATTTGATCGCCATTTCCCGCGTCAGCTAGGTAATGTCAGGAAACAGACAAAGAAAGACCTATCCACTCATATAAACACATATATACATACATGCACATATATGCATAATACACAATAATACATACCAACATATACATATATACATACATACACATATAAACATGTACATATTCATACTTGCTCGCCTCCATCCATTCCTGATGCCACCCGCCCCACAGGAAAGAGCATCGCCACCCCCTTCATCAGTGAGGTAGTGCCAGGAAACACACGAAAAATGCCACAATCGCTCACACTCAGTCTCTAGCTGTCATGTGTAATGCACCGAAACCACAGCTCCCTGTCCACTTCCAGGCTCCACGGACCTCTCCATGGTTTACCCCTAACATTTCACATGCCCTGGTTCAGTCCACTGACAGCACATCGACCCCAGTATAATATATCGTTCCATTTCACTCTATTCCATGCATGCCTTTCATCATCCTCCATGCTCAGGCACCAGCTGCTAAAAATCCCTTTCACTCCATCCTTCCACCTCCAATTTGGTCTCCAGCTTCTCCTTGTTACCTTCACCTCAGACACATTTACCCTCTTTGTCATCCTTTCCTCATTCATTTGTTCCATCTGTCGAAACCATTTCAACACACCCTCTTCTGCTCTTTCAACCACACTCTTTTCATTATCACATATCTCTCTTAACCTTACATTACTTATTCGATCATACCCTCTCACACCACATATTGTCCTTAAACATTTCATTTCCAAAGCATCCACCCTTAGTACAACTGATATAAGACTGTTGGAACTACTATTCCTTCAAGCATACCCATTTTTGCCCTCTGAGATAACGTTCTCTCTTTCCACCCATTCTTCATCACTCCCAGAACCTTTGCCCCCTCCCCAACCCTATGACTCATTTCCACTTCCATGGTTCCATTCGCT
>JAYMFT010382775.1:0-20398 GCA_038088735.1 Panulirus argus
CTCACTCGATCTGCATCTCGCCTTGACACAGCTTCCACAATAAACTCAGACTTGGACAGGATATCTCAGTGGGGTACCCAAAATCTAGTTAAGTTTCATTTCTCCAAGATCCAATTTCTACCTATCATTCTATTGAAAACTCACAACTCTTGTATCTCCTTTGACAGTTCTGTAATTCCACCTCGTGACTCGATGAACATACTTGGTATTACTGTAACATCCCATCTTTCTTGGAAAGCCCACATTATGGGAATAGCTAAGTCTGCCTCTAAGAAACTGGGTGTCCTGTTTAGATGTCGTAACTTTTTGTCTCCTGAACAGTTGCTCCAATTACACAAGGGATTGATTCGTCCTTGTATGGAGTACTGCTCCCACACTTGGGGTGGTTGTATCTCTGTTTCCTTACTTGACAGAGTTGAGTCGAAAGCGTTCCGACTTATAAACTGTCCCAGGCTAACTTCCAAACTTGACCCCCTTGCCCTATGCTGCAATGTTGTTTCACTTTCCCTTTTCTATAGGTATTACTTTGGCTTTTGCTCCCGTGAGCTGGCTGCTTGTGTGCCCCCACCACTAGTCAGACCACGGGATACTTGGCAAGCTGCTGCATCACATGATTATTGTGTGGCCATCAGCAACTCAAGGGTGTGCCGTTTTGATAGCAGCTTCTTTCCCTATATGTCAAAGCTTTGGAACTCTCTTCCTTCTCATGTCTTTCCCAATAATTATGATCTAGCTCATTTCAAGAGATCTTTTTCACTTTCTCAAAAATTTGTACATACTTTCCCTGTCTGTTTTTCCCCCTTTCTCAATTCTCTCCATATTTCAATTAGGGCCCGGCCTTGATGTGGACTTTTGTCCGTGACTGGAGCCTTAAAAAAAAAAAGAAAAAAAATCTACAAACATTTAATTATTATCAATACTCCATTTTCTAATGCAATGTAACATACAGCTTGAAGATCTCTCTCACTACTGCAGCCACAATAAATCTAACTATTTCTCCATAGCTACTCACATTTTGCAGAATCGTATCTCATACTAGACTACTACCCCAGTCCTGATCCCCTTAAACATCTGCTGCTTATGTTCTCTTTCTATCTCTCTATTGTTACCCATTTCTTCTTCTTTTTAACAGTGTATGACCCACACTAAATCTTTAAACAACTCACCCACCGATATGGCACACAGCAATACACCTCCCTCTTCCATACAGACTGCTTCAATCTTGTTGCTACACATTATCTTTAGTTCTGCTTACAACTAATCTCAAATGACTAATTCAGCTGCAATTCCTTTACCAATGATATGTAATATGCCTAGACTTTTTTATGACATTTGATGAAGTACCACACAATATATTACTATGTAAATTAAAATCATATGGAATAAGGGACAAACTATGTGAATGGATGTGTGACTGGCTCACCAACAGAGCAAAGCACAAAGTTTTAAATGTCGAAGCCTCAAACTGGCTGAACATGTACATGTGGCAAATAATTTGCAGACTGATAAATCATCCGTTATCACTCCACCATTTGTTAATATGATACTCAAAACTTCACACTTCACTCTTTTCTGTCCACTCTACACAATTTCCTCATTCTAAATCTCATGCACAATCTTTATTTCATCATCAAAATAAGGTTTTCTCTAAAACATCACACATAAGGACTATATTCATATCATCTACAGCCCTTATGTCAACTTCCTTAACAAAATCAACATATATGAATGAGGTCACTAGAAGCATTAAAAACAGATTAAGCCTGTAATTTCATGACAGATTTAGGAACAGTACCCAAAAAACAAAGGTATCTACATGCCTGTATGTGAGATAAACAATGCCCAGATTGCTTGAAGAACAATTTTTGCATGGGCTAGTTTACATCACACTTATCATACTATATACCAAGTGAAGTAAGGAAGGAAAAGATGAACTGTAATTCTGGCATGCATGCTGAAACTTACTTTCACATAATCTAAGCCAAAATTAATGGCATATGTCCTTGCCAAAAGAGGCAACAGAGCACGCTGCTGTAACTGGTACTGTAGAATTGACATATCAGATTTTCCATAAGGTCCTGTGGGAAGAATATTTAATCAAGAAGATTAAGTGGATGTAAGCGTTACAGAGATCAAACATGAGGCTGATGGATTAGATAGAGGAATGTAAGTACACAATGGTTGAAAGTTCTGTGGAGCTGTGGTATATGGGAAGTACCTGTATAATTTCCTACAAGGGAGACTTGCTGTACATTAGACACATGATCAGGGAAAAAAAAAAGATGTACCTAAATGTTAAGGCCCAGGTACCCCCAAAGCCTCCTGTACTCCATCTCCTCAGCCTCCACCACCTCTAGTTCCCTCCACTTCTGACACACAGATCCTCTTTGTCAGTCTCTCTTCCTTCATCCTCTCCATATGTCTAAACCATTTAAGTACATCCTGGTTAGCCCTTGCAATCAAACTGCTTTACCACAACTCTTTCTGACACAGTCTGATCTTCGTCGATTAACTCAAGTCACATATTGTCCTCATGCATTTCATCCAGCACATTCATCCATCTTCCTTTCCTTTGAATTGAAAGGTCACAAATTATCCAAACAACACAGTTGGGACTACTGTACCTTCAAACATGACCATCTTTACTCTTAAAAAAACACTGACCACTCCTTCCACATACTCCTTTATGTACCCAAGACCTTAGCCCATTCTTTCACCCTGTACCTCATTTTAGCCCCCATGATTACATCTGCTGCCTTGTCCACTCCCAGGTGCTTAAAATACTCCACTTCCTCCAGGTCCTCCCAATATAAACTCACACTCAAACCACTCCGCCTCAAGTGCCTCCTGCACCTTATTACCTTATTTTTGTTCACATTTACTTTCAGCTTCCTAATCTTAAACACTCTCAAACACTGTCACCAGCTTGTGTTTTTCTTTAGAATCTGCCACTGCAAACAGCAACTGATTCACCTTTCATGCCCCCTAGCATACTGCAGACATGTCCCTGGTTCAAAAGACACTTGTATTTACCTACTACATCACTCTGTCCATAAAGAGATTAAATGTTATCCACTGTGACAACAAGCATCATTGATACAGATCCACCTTCACTAGGAACCCATTCACTCTCCTCCCTTCCCACAAGCACACATTATTTTCCTGATAAAAGTCTCTCACTGCAAAGAAGCTCTGCATTTACTCCATATATCCACATTACCTGCTGTAAGCATCTTTGTCAACGTTATCATTACCCTTTCTCCTGATTCATATATGTCACACACTGATCTCTTTCTTCAGGTATTTCTCACATAAATTCTTCACACCTGGTCTACACATGTTCCACCTCTCCTGAAACTACACTACTCCCCAGTCAGGTGCTCCATGCACAAAATTACCTCCTCAACTAACTCTTTCTAAAACACCTTACCAGTTATGCTCAACAGACATGCATCTATAATTCATATATTCGTTTTTTCTCCACTTGTCTTCACAAAAACACACTACAAATGCACTCTGCTTGTCCTTAAGCACCTCACCTTAGCCCATACAGACAATGAACCTGATAACAATCCAACAACACTTACTCCCCCTCTCTTGAAATATGCAACTGCATTTCTAAGGACTTCCAATACTTTACCTCATTTCATCTTGTACAAGACTCTTCTCTGTTTTTAGGATCTCATTCACCATAAATCTCATTCTGCATCTTACCTCATCACAAAAACATCGTATCTGCGTCTCTAGCCTTTCCTTCTGCAGTTCAAATTATGAGTAATTATTGTATATACTGTGAGGAGATCAACTTCATGTGAGTTCTTCAACCACTCAAGCCTCTTTCATTCATATGAAATTGTAATTATTGAATCATAACTCATATTTACATACTTACAATCTTCCAATTAACTGCAGTTTTAATATGTCAGAACACTAACACAATGGGCAGTGAATCAACCAGTTTACATGACCTACCAACAGTAAGGCGAGATGCTGCATAACGCAAAGCAATGGAGAGTGAGGCCTTTGCTCCACCCATGGACATACTGGCAATACAAATACGACCAGACAGGAGCTGATCTGCCACTGTGAGGAACCGGGAACGTGCACTGAACAGGAAAAAAGTTAAGGTCAGAAATCACTTCCAACTCATACTGAATATAATTTCTTTCTTTTAAACATGCTTACATTTCCTGCCTTAGTAAGACAACATAAGGAATTAAGCCTTTAATGAAAAATCATCACTTAGATCCTTTTCTTAACATTTCCAGAAAGTTATAGTAAAGGAAGAGGAGGAGGAGGAGGAGGAGGAGGAGGAGGAGGGGATTTTCAGCTTCCCACTCCTGCCATCTTTCATAACCTTTTATGACATACAGGAGATATGTGGGTGGTGCTTTTTCCCTATTATTCCCAAGAGTAATGCTACATTAAGACTTAAGAATAATACTCTTAAAAACTATTTCCTCTTACCAATCGGCCAGATGCAGACATATAATCTTTTTAACAGAAGTCTACAAGCAATACTTTTTATCTTTAAATTTATATCAAATATGTAATTCATTGTCACAGACTGAAGTAGCCCTGGCAGTGTCACTAATATTTACTATAGCTGAAACAAGCCTACAATTCCTCTATGTCCTCTTCATTTACACAAATGTACCATGTTCCTGCAGCCTCTTACCTCATAACTGATTCTCTCATTACACTTACATCAATTTTCTAACTTGAATACACTTTTTACATCAATCTTTTTATTTCTGTTCTTTTCATTATACCACAGAACATCATCATTCACTTATCGGCTTCTCTTTCCCTTGTGAGACATTTCCCTCAAATTTCTGTATTTTCATTCTATTAATTCCTGATACCATATCCACCTCTGAAAATCTTCTCAACCACTTGCCTTTAAGTCATTCACTGTGGCTGTCACACATACACCATAAATCATACAAATGCACAACAGTGGTTGTGAATAACATGAAAAAGATTTAAAAATATTACATCTTTCAAGCTAAAAATAAGTGTAAGGGGGACAGACAGGCAAATGTTGGAAGGATATTAAAAAATTTGATTCCTTTTTATCTTGAATTTAGTCTCATACTCTACTCTCATTCCATACAAAGGCTCAGAATTGGTAGTGAATAACAGGAGTATACTTAGAAACATTACACCTCACACTGTAATTCAAATAAGTGTAAGGGCAATGACTGACTGGCATAAGTGAAAAGGATATAAGAGTTTGTCTTCTTTATATATACCCTAGCCCTTTACCTGTCATCTCTTACCAAAATCCTCCATTATCCCAGCATAACATAAAAACAAAATTAGATGCAGTTGTTACGAAATTTCTTCCAAAAGCACGAGGTCACAGGGAATGCCTTTGAACAATATCTTAAAACAAATTCTCTCCCTACCTCATTTATTTCTTCATATCTCTCATGTTAGTTATCTTAAACCTTCCTGACAGAATGATACACATCATTAGTGTTACTCATACTAACTTATGTTATCCAACAATTTAATTATTTTCTGCATGGACACCATGTATGTAAGCCCTGCCTTAAGTGCATGGACACCATCTATGTAAGCCCTGCCTTAAGCCATGCACTTATAATAGTGGATGTAGTGGTACTGAGGAGAGTAAAATATATTCCTGTGCCTTCCTATCAACAAAAGAGACTTCTATAGGCTGCTCATGAGAAGAAACAATTTTGTGACACATGGATATAAGTGTTGATGATATAGTATTAACACTAAATGAAATGAAAAAATAAAAATGCAAGCCCATATAACATTTATCTGAGGACAATGAAATAGGTGAAAAATGAGATAGCTAAACCCTTGACAATTCTCTTCAATAAGTCACTTGCTACAGAGAAAGTATAAGAGGCATGGAAACTTGCTAATGTAATGCCCATTTTTAAAAAGGAAATAATATATCATTGCCCAGAAATTATCATCCAGTTAGCTTAATGTCTACAGTTCATAGTTGGAAACCATATGGAATAAGACCGTAGACTATTTAGAGGACCACCACTTAATCAATACTCTTAACATGGTTTTCAACAAGACTGTTTATGTCTAACAAATCTGCTTAATTTTTGTATTGATATTATTAACATATATGATGAAAATAAAGCAGGTGATATCATCTATCTAGATTTTCAAAAGGCATTCGATGAAGTTCCACATCAAAGGTAAGTCACTTGGCATAGATGGGGTTGTACTTTGATGGTTAGGAATTGGTTAAATGGTTGCAAACAAGTTGTTATTAATGGTCAAGCTTCAGAATGGTTAAACATAACAAATTGTGTACCACAAGGATCAGTCTTGGGACCAGTTCCCTTTCTCATATATTCCAATGATACTGATACTGGCCTTCATTGCATGATACTGAAATTTGCAAACGATTCTACATTGGGATACAAATCTACAAAAGAAATTGAATGTCTGTTGCCTCAAATGGACAGACAAACTGATGAGCTGGGCTCATAAGTGGCAAATGAATTTTAATATTGATGAGTGCAAAGTTTTATATGTCGGTAGTAAAAATCAAAAGGCAAGCTACAGTATGAATTCTGTTGAGCTGCAAATGATAAATAAGCAAAAAGGCATGGATGTAATCATCTCTGATGATCTACAGCCAAGTAAACACTGTACAGAAGTAGTTAAAAGGCAAACAAAATTCTTGGATTTATAGGTAGGGGTATAGAATTTAGGTCCAAGGAAATTATCCTTACTCTTTACAAGTCACTCATGCATCACCATCTTGAATACTGTGTTCAAGTTTGGTTACCCTACATGAGGAAAGACAGACAGAATGGAGAGAGTACAGAGATGAGCTATCAAGATGATTCCCAAACTAAGAAGCAAATCCTGAGACAGCCAATTAAACAACTTAAATCTATTTAGTTTAGAAGAGAAGGGTTGATCTGATAAAAGACACTCAAAATTATCAAAGGCTTCAAAAATCTTGATTTAATGACTTGTATAGGGATATATTTGTCTAATTTCACTCATAGCAATGGTTACAAACTCGTGGTCAAGTGTTTCACCTCAAAAGAGGCGAAATACTTTTTCTTCATCAGAATTGTTAACATAGGGAATGATTTATCATTTAGAGTGGTTGCAAGTAGCACCACAAATGTGTTTAAGATGAGACGATAAATATTTTGCTTCAAATCCACAAGTGACATTATTAGTGCCTCCTTAGCTACATGAAAAGTTTATATTTTTCCTTCTTCAATATCTACTCTTACCACACTGATGAGGATTTTTCCCCTTAGGCTTAGTTATCGGTCTCTGATACAAACATGTTAAGGAAAAAAAGGCAAATGAATAAGAAAAAAGTAACAATAAAAAGAGATAAGGAGACAAAAATTGTTGAAGTACAGACAAGTTTCTATTACAAGCAAAAAAAATTTAACAAAATACAGATTATAACTAACAGATCTAACAGATAGGACAAAGGATGTTGAAATAAGGCTAGGAAGAGAATGCTGACCATCAAAGGGCAAGTATAGAAGTCAAGATACAGGCAAAGTTAATAAAACTTTGTTTTCAGTACTCTTACAAACTCAACAGAATCCTGGGTATTTCCTATTTGATTAACACTAATGAAATGTTCAGGAATTATGTTGTGAAGCTCAGAAAAACACGGGTAACTTTAAAATTCATATGTCTGAAATGGAGGGAGCAGAGTGGATAAGAAGACCAAGAAGGATGGAAAATGATGGAGTCATAGAGACCTGAACAATCAGGAGGGTGAGAGGTGTGCAATTCATAATGGTATGTGGGGATTACATGATGTCAGTGGGCTGAACCAGGGCATATGAAGCAGTTACAGTAACCATGGAGTAGTCTCAGGGGCTTGGCTGTGTATACTAGCCCATGGTTTCAGTATATCATATCCAACAGCCAAAGGGTGGATGTGTGCATTGTTACTGACTACCTCATTATGGCAGGATAGGTAATTAAGTGAAAAAAAATGCATTACAATAAAAATATATCTCTATAAAGAATTATTTTTTGAACTGTAGAAACAACCTACCAGGAGAATTAATGATCCATATGAATGAGGATCAAATAAGAGTTGCTGTATATAGCCAAGACAATTAAGAGATAGTGTTTACACTAACTTCAGGGTGACTGCAGTATCAGATCAGATCAAGGAGTTTGCTGTGTAACGTATGGTTGATGTTCTGCTCTAATAAGTGAATATGCTGCTGATATTTTGATAATCTCATCCACTGGAATTTGCCTGGACAAGGCAAGACCTGAAGGATCTGAAGCTTCTTAGCCACATAATTCTCTATGAAAAACATAACCATGCAAATTGGAGAACATGTTGATGCACAGACTAATATCTTTGATAATGAAATGTTACAGAAATGAAAGATGATTAATGAACTAAAATTATATACAAAGAGGTATCAAAAATGGTACTGCATAGAGGAGAGCACAGAGAAGTATATGACAAAGATAAGTCATTGTTTCATACCTCTTAATACCAGAAGTAAACTCTCCTTGTGCAGACACATCACTAAATCTGTTGAGCAGATTCTCCCGAGGAACTCTTACATTTTCAAAAATCAGTTTAGCGTTGTCTACTCCATTCAAGCCCATCTTGTATCCCATGTCTTCTACACGAACATTTGGCATTACCTATATTAAAGAAAATTCATTGCTCATACTTTCAGTTTGATCAAAGCTATATGTGTAGTAATGCTAAGCAATGACTATACAACTAAATATAAAAAGAAAAAAGTACAGCACTGTATTACAGACCTTCAAATTGTCATCACGTATGCGCACTAGAATGCCATGGATGCCATGGTTTGTGTCATCAACAATCAACTGTGCAAACACAATAATATGTTTGGCATGAACTGCTCCATTTGTGATCCAGTACTTTTGGGCCAGAGTATGGGGTGTATTCACAATAAATTCCTCTGGAAAAAAAGGGATACCATGTAAATATGCCAAAACAATTGTACTTGTGAAATTCTAATAAACAATTAAGTTTCATCAGCTGATGTGCTGTAACAATAAAAGGTTCGAGTAAATACTTATTGCTGATGTCCCATACTTTTCCTTTACAATTGTAAAGGAGCATCCATAAAGTGTGAAGGGCAACTTAATTCTGAACATCTAAAGAGCCTTGGGTGTGAAAGGGAACTAGGTTTTGAGCACCTATAGAGACTTAGCCACTTAACATTCTTTTATGTGGAGGCTACAGTCAAGGACAAAAGTCCACATCAAGGTAAGGCCTTAACTGATATATAGAGAGGCTAATGAAAGGGAAAAAGAAGAGATAAAGGAATGTATCTATGAACTTCGGAGGAAGTAAAAAATTTGTCTTTTAAAATGCGACAAGTCATAGTTATTAAGAAGACATGAGAGGATGGAAAGTTCCAAAGCTTTAAGGTGTCAGGAAAGAAACAGTTATCACAATGGCCCACCCGTGTTGCCAACAGCCACACAGTAATCATGTTACACAGCAGCTTGCCGAGTATTGTGTGGTCTAGCTATTGGTGGGGGCACATAGGCTACCAGCTCTCAGGACCAAAAACCACAGTAATATCTATGTAAAAAGGGAAAGTAAACCAACATCACAAAGTATGGCAGGGAGATCACATTCTGAAGTTAGCCTGGGGGAGTTCATAAGTTGGATGGCTTTCAATTCATTTGAGTCATATAAGGATGCAGAGTTAGAACCAACCTAGATGTGAGAGCCTTTGTATTAATGGAGCAACTGTTTGGAAGAAAATTCAACATCTAAACAGGACTCCCAGTTTCTTCGAAGCAGATTTAGCTATTTCCGTAATGTGGAGTTTCCAAGATAGTGTGGACATTACAGTAATAGCAAGTATCTTCATTGAGTTAAGAGGTGGAATTAAAGAACTGTTAAAGGAGAGAGGAGACTTGTGAGGGATTTTCAATACAGAAATGGGCAGGAACCGGGTTTAGGATTTTGTCTACCCATGACATATCCTGTCCAAGTCTGAGTTTATTGAGGAAATTATGTCAAAATAAGATGTAGACTGAGTGAAAGAAGAAGGAGCAAAATTGAAGGATGTAGAGGAATGCAGTGTAGAGTCATTAGTAAATGAAAGCACTTGATTATTGTAGAAGAAAGGAAAACGTTGATAAAAAGGAGAAAAACTGTAGGAGATAGGACAGAACCTTGAGGGACACTGCTGTTGATGGAGAAAAAGGGGAAGAGGATGATTCATCAACAACCATGGAGATACATCAGCCAAAGAGGAAGCTATATATGAGGGAGCAAAGTGAGGGAGGGAAGCCCGATGCTACATCCTGTCAAAAGCTTTGGACATATCTAAGGCAACTACATATGACTCCCCAGAATCTACATGGAATGATGAACAGACATTTGTAAGATAGGAAACAATATCCTTAGTTGATCTCACCTTACGAAGGCCATACTGGTGACCAAAAGGAAGACTGTGAGGTTCAAGATGGCTGAGGATATGGGAGTTGAGGAGGGACTAAAACACTTTGGAAATGGTAGATGTCAAAGCAACAGAACAATAGTCAGATGGGTTAGAACAGTCACCCTTCTTAGGGATGGGATGTACCAATGCATGCTTCCAAGAAGAAGGAAATGTTCTCACTTATAAACAGAAATGGAACAAACAAGCAAGCACAGATGCAAGCTGAGAGGCATACTCTTTCAGTACAAAGGGATAGATGCTGTCAGGACCATAAGAGATAGAAGTGCTTTTTCGACAGTTCAAAAAGAAATCACATGAAGGAGCATAGGATTAGCAAAAGGAGCATCAGGGGGTGAAAGAATTTTGGACTGATGAAAGAATGCTAGTCACCCAAGACAGAGTTAGAAGAGAAATGACCACCAAAGAGGGTTGTTTTGTCTATGGGGGAGACAGATATAGCACCATCAGAACAAAAAAGTCAAGGAAAGGTAGTGACAGAAGTTGTTAGCAATGCCCTTGACTAAAGACGTGAAAGACCTATTAGTGGATGAAGAGGTTATCGCACTTCTTTTGAATAAAGGATTGCTTTGACAGAAGTTGTTAGCAATGCCCTTGACTAAAGACGTGAAAGACCTATCAGTGGATGAAGAGGTTATCGCACTTCTTTTGAATAAAGGATTGCTTTGCCTCACATATTATGTACTTATAACGATTACAGACAGTGATAAATGCTGAATGGGAGTCAGAGAAAGGAGAGCTTTTCCAAGCCTGAAATGCATGATCCACTTCCTAAATGGTCTTTGAAAAGGAACGGTTGAATCATGGCTTAGAATAAGAGGTTGTCTTGGAGGGAGAAGGGATAAATGTTTCGATTCCTGCAAAAAGAACCACTGTTATATAAATGTTTGGCGGAGACAGAAGCATCACCACAAATAAGACAGTAATATACCCAAGGAAATTCAAGAAAGAATTTTCATAAATGATTCTATTCAGCTTTGTTGAGGTGCTAATAATTATGTTTAGAAGGGGCTGTTGAAGGGGGAAGTGCCATTAAACATATACATTTATGAGTGCATGGTCAGATAAACCAACTAGGTGTGAGATTCTGTAGCTAGAGCATGAAAGACAAGAATTGAAAAACAGATTCAGGACATTAGGAGAATAGTCACAATGGTCTGGAATATGGGTGGGGTGGGTGATGATTTGCTATATATCTTCAAGAATGGAGAATGTGAGGGCTTCAATTCACTCTATCATATGTATGAGAGGAATTCAACCATACCCTACGGTAAATGTTGAAATCCCTGAGGTAGAGGATCTTGGCTTGTGGTGAGAGGATATCACGGCTTCATTTCAGGAGTTTTGATAGTCGAGGAAAGCTATAAAATTTTTAGCATTAGGAGAGCAGCAAGGGAAATAAAAGAAAGGAATGGTAGGTGGGAAACACAACCGAGCCAGATAAAATCAACGTTTGGGTGCTCCAGGTCCTTTGAACTGGAACAGTAAGTTGGATTTAAGAGAGGGGCATTAGACAACTGGGTCTAAGAGAGAAGTAAAGTATTATGAGAGGTAAAAGACAGATTGTGTTCAAGAGAAGAAAGACCATGAATGTTGGTATAGTGAACAGAAAATTGAGGGGTCTATCAGAGAGCGAAAGGTCATAGGAGGTGGAGGTACTACTACTGACTGAGCCCTCCCTCTCATCAGCTGGAGAGTCAGGCAGGAACCTGGTGATTCTTAGCACCCAGCAGTGCTAGGAACTAGGGGCCATAGGTGTGTTAGACTCTATCATGATTACATTTAAAAATGATTGTGCAACAGAAAATTCAACTGAAACTTTATACTAACTGGTAATAGACATGATCTAAATTTGGAGCCAGTTCAGCTGTAAACAACTGAAGAAGAAAGAATTAGCTTAACAAAGTGGCATTTTGAAACTACCAGTAGTTCTTATTGTAAACCACAGCAATACTCTACTGCAATTTATTTCTACAAGGAAGCAAGCCTTCTTCAGGGAGCTGGGCATCTCTGCCCAGTTGCTAAGCTGTGGTGTATGGGAGAAATACCCCATCTCATGCAAATAGTCCCCAAAAATAGTGCATGTGCCTTGAACAGAAGCAGAATGCCTGCAGCTATTTTTGACACAAGTTACTCATTTGTATGGGTCAGTGGGATGTGAGAGGAAGAAGTGGTGAATATAAAAGCATGGAGGATGTTGATAATTGCAGGAATGGAAAATTGAACATGTTGGGACTGTGTGACACAAAGTTGTGGGGTAATGTGACCTCTGACTGAGATGGAGTGAAAAGGTTATATCAGGCCCTTAAGGAGATACAAAAGGACCCCTCCTCGTACCATATACAGTTCTGTCCTAAGCCATTTCATTACCAACACTTCTCCCACTTCCATTGTTTTGCATTCAGAACCTAAGACTTACATCCTTACAAAACCATTGGGATTAATATTCTTGAACAGCATCCATATATGCCCTAAAAAGACAAAATGACTTCTCCCACACACTCCACAATTCACACAGATCCTTTGCACTCACTGTAACTCTGTCATGTCTGCTCCCAGGTGCCGAAGGTGTGCTCAACTTTCTAAAGTTTTTCCCTTTTCAAACTCACGATCAATCCACCTCTTTTACCCTCCTGCCACACCTCAAACAGTTGTGAAAAAATGATAAAAGTCCCAAGTCTGGGGCAAAAGGTATTGCACATTTATAAACAAGATGTGGAGAGATTTAAAACGAGGATGTTCAAACATCTGAAGCATCAGAGGGATATATAAACTTGGGAAATAATAAAGATCGATAAAAGTACTTCCACAGTAATTCCATATTTTCTGTGGTTGACTTTTGGGGCATCTAAGTCAGTTAAGGCTCTTTAACAAGATAGTGGTGAGTCATGCAAATGACAGAGAAGTAGGTAGCAGTTGGTAAGCAGCCACCAACCACGGAGGTACATTACTGGTATTACCGGCCTGGGTATAACAGTATGGTGGTGAGTCATGCAAATGACAGAAAAGTAGGTAGTAGTTGTAGTAGTTGGTAAACAGTCACCGAACAAGGAGGTATATTACTGGTGCTACTGGCTTGGGTATTAGGAGGGTTAGCGATGGCTACATAGTGAGCTACCACTTCAGTAACTGTCAAGTTGTACTTCTTTGACCCAGTTAGCTGGCTTTTCTTTCTGCCCCACCCACATGTAGACTGCTGGCATTCTGTTCACAAACATATAGGCTCTCCTTGTCACACACAACACTTGACAACACTTAACTTACACAACTAATTGTTTCTAGTAGATAGAATTGGAAGGCAGGAGCATTAGGTAGAAACATTAGATAGAGGTAGTAGGTAGGATGCATTAGCTGGGAGCATTAGGTAGAAGTAGTAGGTTGGCACATTAGGCAGGAACTTTAGGTAGACATATGAGGTATAAGTAGTAAGTAGGAACATAAGGTATGAGCCTCTGAAACCACTGTGCTAGAGTTGCCCTATACCAATGGACTGTTAAGGGTGAAGTGCTAAGGGCTAAGAAGCAGCATTGGAGTTCAAAGGTTAAGAAGACTCTTTTGCCATGGCCACCCCCTCGATGGAGTTCCTAAAGGGAATGGGCATCAGGGATATAGATAGATTGACAGATTGGGAACACGATATCAATCATATTGTGTTATGGTAACTAGATAAAACAAAAGGTTTTTGATAATGCTGAGTCTGTTTGACAAAATAACTACATATCACAAAATCATTTGCTTAAGACTATTACACCCACAGTATTATTATTTCTGAAACATTTATTACTCCTTCAGAAGTAGTTCCTTCAATCTAATCACACATTATATTGTATGAGCAACTATAATGAACAAAAATTAACCTGGCAGAATTGTTCATAGCTAATGTTATGGCAGATGGGGTAAGCAAGACCCTGATTTTAAACCTAGGAATGATCTATCAATTCTGTGTTAAAAGGAAAATACCTTCAAAGTTACATATTACATAAGATTCAGGATATGAAAAAATCAGCAAACATTTTTCTATCACTTAACATCACAGCTCAGTTTTTTGTTCCTAATGCTAACTCACAACAACAAGAAACAATGAACAAGTATGAAAAAATTAAAATGAAGAAAAAGTTTCACTAAACAATATACATGAAAAAAATATACTTAATTCTTTGAGCTAATTTGTATATGACTTTAAAGCTCCATATCCTGTATTCTAGAAAACAAAATTAACACAAATTTAATTCATTTCTTTCTTACCAGTCTCCTTATCATACACAGCAGTTGTCTCCATCTCCACAGCATTGTTACCATAACCCAGCTCGGTGAGGCCAAAACATCCAATATCTTTTAAGTTATCAATTCCAGCAAGAAGCTTATCATGGTGTCGTTCTGTGCCCAGTTTTAAAACTGTGCCTCCAAACAAATTGAACTGAAATGAATCACCAAGTAAATACAATCTGATCAAAAAAATATGAAAAGCCATTTCTAACTCATTTACAACTAATTTCTTCTCTGTAGACATAACAAAGCTAAGTATGAAAACCACTGATCAAAGACGACAAACACATCCATAATGACACCCCTCATTCATGTGCACCCTAATTCTGTCCTTCTGCTTTATGTTTAGTCTTTCCCTGAATTAATTCTTACTTGTCATTCTCAAACACTCTTAATTATTCTCTTCATATAATATCCTGTCATGCATTTACCTATTTATCTATCAAACATTTACCCGTTTATTTGTCAAACATTTAACTGTTTGTCAATCATTTTTCACTTAATTTCCTATTAATGCATACACCCTCTCAGTTCCTTGATTGAAATTCAGTGTGCCAAATTGAACAAAGAATTCCATATTAAAATGAACATTCCTTATTTTCCCAGTCGACACACTGCTAATCTGTCAAGCAATATCAATGTCTCCTTTCACATCTCCACTTCTCATATTTTTTTTTCTTTTATATGTGTAAAATCCTTTTCTTTCTTTTTTTTTACATTTGAGGCTCCAGTCATGGAAAAAGTCCACATCAAGACCACATCTTAAATGAAAGATAGAGAGGTTAATGAAAGGGAAATACCAGAGACAAGGGAAAGCATTTACAAATTTTGGAGAAAGTGGAAAACCTGACTTTTAAAATGTTCCAAGTCAGTTATTGGGAAAGACATGAGAAGGTAGAAAGTTCCAAAGCTTCAAGGTGTAGGGAAAAATCCAGTTATCAAAACAGCCCTTTCTTGAGTTGCCAACAGCCACAAAGTAATCATGTGACATAGTAGCCTGCCGAGTATTGCTTAATCTAACCAGAGGTGGGGGCACATGAGCAGCCAGTTCTCAAGAGCAAAATCCAAAGTAATATGTAGAGAGGAGGGAAAGTGAACCAACATTGCAGCTTAGCAAGTAGGTTAAGTTTTGAGATTAGCTTGGGAGAAGTTATAAGTCAGAGCACTTTTGATTCAATTCTATCAAGTAAGGATGCAGAGCTAGAACCATCACAGATGTGAGAGCAGCACTTCATACAAGGACGGATCAATCCTTTGTATAAATGGAACAACTGCTCTGAAGATAAGAGATTTCGACATCTACACAAGACTCCCAGTTTCTCAGGAGGAGACTTAGGTATTTCAATAAACTTGGGTTACCAAGACAGAGTGGATGTTACAGTAATATCACATATGTTCAATAAGTCAAGAGGTGGAATTACAAAACCAGTGAAGGAGAAGGGAAAGTCATAAGGAATTTTCAGTAGAGGGATGGACAAAAACTGGGTCTTCGAGGATTTAAACTTAACCAGATTTTGTCTACCCAAATGAAATATCCTGTCCAAGTCTGAGCTTATCAAGGAATTTGTGAAGGATGTGGAGGAATGCAATTTTTGAGTTGCCACGTATGAGTGCATTTGATTATTTGTAGAAGTAAGGAAACTGTTGAAAAAAAGGAGAAAAAGTGTGGGAGACAGGACAGGACCTTGAGAGATACGCTGCTGATGGAGAAAGGGGTAGAGGCTGATCCAACAACAACCATGGAGATAAATCGGCCACACATGAAGCTAGATATGAGGGAACAAATTGAGGGAGGGAAACAAAAACAGATGAGATCCAGATGCCACACCATGTCAAAGCTTTGGATATAATAAGGGCAACTTCAAAGAATTCCCTAAATCTTTGAGGAATGATGCCCAAACATTAGTAAGACAGGAAAGAATGTCCCCAATGGCTCTCACTTTACAGAAACCATGCTGGTGCCATACTGGTGATCAGAAAGAAGCCTTTGGAATTCAAGATGTCTGAGGATATGGGAGATGAGATGGGATTCTAAAACTTTGGAAATGGTAGATGTCAAAGCAAGAGAACAATACTTATAGGAGTTAGAATGGTCACCCTTCTTAGGGATGGGATGTACCAATGCATCCTTCCAAAAAAGAAGGGAAAGTTCTATTTTTTAAAAAGAAACAGAACTGACGAACAAGAGTGGGTGCAAATCCAGAAGCACACCCTCATTTCTTTGTACTCCTACCTTCACATGACTTCTTTTCTTGTTTTCTACTTCTTCTGCTGAGCAAAGCATCTCTACATTGCTTTTAAAATCACTTACTGCATTCATATTCAAATAGCAAGATTTCAGAATAAGAGATGATCATACCTGTTCCACCAAAGCAAACACAAATGTATTAAACTTGCCTGCACAGTCATTTTGGTTGTCATTGCAGGATCTATAATTGCAGCCAACTCATGAGCAGCAAAAATACGAAGAGGATTGTTACGGAAGTCCAGTACTGAGATGAATCCTGAATCACAAATTCGCTGCAGTCGTGCAAGAGCTACATCACGTTCTTCTTCTAAGGGAATATTGTAGCGTGGGATCATTACTGGGTCACTCATAAATTCTCTGAAAGACAACATTCCCGTGATAATCACTAGCAGTCCATCCTCAGCAGGTGTTGCAAAATGTCAGTTCACTTTATTATGAAACTGGAGAAAAAGCTTAAAAATATATTACTAAGTTAATTGACATAATGTATCATATTGGTAACAAACAATAAAAAATTTAGCTATGTCTGCAACCTGAAAAAATATTGGTTCAAGGGGTTTATGCTTTGCTTCCCCAGAGGGAGTACATCAGGGTGCATCTCAAATGCATCTAAAAATTAAGTGTAAACCAATGAGCCAATGCCAACTTCTCCAATGCATTTGACACTGCAGCATAAGTCTAAGCTTTCTGTAATTACTTCCTTTGTCTAATTTTTCTCCTCTCCATTCCTTTACATACAGCTTCCTCATCAGTTGCTCCATTGTGGTAAATAATAGAGTGACTTCTCTATATCAAAGCAACAGTGGTGTTCCTTTGGGTTCTATCCTATTACCTATCCTCTTTCTTCTCTCCATACATGATCTTACTTCAACCTCAAATCTTATTCACTCTTATGCCAATTCTTCTACTTTAGAAAATTTCATCTCACTTTCCCTCCCCTCCTCACTCCATTATTCATTCTTTTTCTTATTCCAAACAAATAATTATCTCTTGATTCGAACCTGTGCAGCATCTAAAAATAAGAAAGCAGTACGACTCATTTGAGCAAAAATGCAGTTTTGCCTATTTTCAATCAAATATTTCACTGTTTCCTGCAATTCAGTTTCAAAACAGAACAGTTCAATATTGCAATAAAATAAACATGTCCAGTTTAACCATATCCCCTACTCAATCCTGGTAACCTCACATAATGAACATTCCAAAATCTGCTTCCCTAAAGCTGGGGGTTTTGCAAATGTGGCAAAATTATTTTCCCTGTGAGAAGGTGTTCCATATGGTGCGGCCATTGGCAACTCAAGGGTGTGCCATTCTGATAACTGCTTCTTTCCCTACACGTCGAAGCTTTGGAACTATCTACCTTTTCATATCTTTCCCAATAACTATGACCTGGCTCATTTCAAGAAACATGTTTTTCACTTTCTCAAAAATTTATAAATACTTTCCCTGTCTGTTTTTCCCCCTTTCTCAGTCCTCTCTATATTTCAAATAGGGCCCGGCCTTGATGTGGAGTTTTGTCCGTGACTGGAGCCTTCAATATAAGAAAAAAAAGTACATTGTTCTTATTTGCTACAGTATGGAAAACTGTTGGCATACCTGGGGTGGCTCTTTCTCCATCTCTCCCTTAACTAGAGTAGTAACACAAGCCTGTTGCCTTATCAACAACTCTGCTATCATCGCTAACCATCCCTTTCTGTACACCTTGATGCTGATGCCCTTCCTCTGTTCTACAATATCATTTCAGCCCCTGCTCTTGTGAGTTGTCTGCATGTGTCTCAGCCACTTAGACCTGGACCTACAACTTTCAACTAGCAGCTCCCCACAGTTTCTGTGTGGAATGCAGCCACAAAAGAAATGACCAAGATTGCATCTAATTTCCTCAAACAGCAAAGCTGTGGAGTTTTCTTCCTTCTTTTGCCTTGCTAACTTCCTACAATCTCTCCGTTTTTAAGAATAAGGTCAACAAACACCTGAAGACATCTAATTAATCTCCACTACATTCTTTTTCTCATACTCTTTATCATTTTATCAGAGATGGTTACAATATGGACAAGTATTAACACAAGACATGATGACTCCAATGAAAAAAATAAAAGTATTAACGTACTGTAAATTCTAAACATCAGTATTTGATAGATCAGGGTCAAGTGGTCTGTTCTTGTCTCAACTCACCATATTATTGTTTTAAGTAGAAAAAATACTGAATATGATGCAATGATGCTTTTTAAATATAGAGTACATTTCTTTATAATCTACAGATAATCTTCAAAACAAGAAAAAATTTGGGTCACAAATGCAGTCCACATAATTCTACTATGATCTAGTTTAATAGTTTTCTCATACCAAATAGAAATAATGAAAAAGGCTGGAAACAAACCATTAATTATGAAAAAAAAAATAATAATGTATATACTTCTCCTGGGCATAAACACCTAAAAGCACAAGATTTTGCTTAAAACCAGAAAGCATTTTTCTGTATTAGGTAACTTAATGGCCACAATGTTAGACTCAGCTACTTTCTAAATATGGCAAAAAAACCTGGGAAATATATCAAATATTTGTGTACCTACCTAAATCTGGCCCTCATCTCATGATTATCATGATCAAGTAGTGATGTCATGGCCTTGACATTGAAGCTATAACTACTTTGTGCTGCTCGAAGGTTTGGAGGAGATATTCTGTTACTCAAGGAACCATCAGAATTTAATTTCTGTGTGGCTGCTGCTGCTGCTGTTGACTGCCACCTTTGGCTATGTGTGCACCTGAGAAAAAATTGAAAATGTTTAAAGCAATTACATAAAAGGCTTTCTCAAGAAAAACATTCAGTGGCAAAATTTAAGCCTTCTGGAAGTTTTCATTAAGTAATTTCTCAAACAACTCAAAAACATGAAAAGCTCCTAAATATCTTGGATATTCTTGTAAACTAAACTTTCTGTAACAGCATTACAGGCACTTCTAATGATGTTAACAGATACTGCATAACTGATAAGGTATTACACGGTACAATATTGGAAGGTGTGAAGTGTGCAATCTGAGCAGTAAATAGCAAATCACATTCAATCCATGTAAGTATAGCTTTGAACACCACTGGAGTTAAGGTTGCTTTAAGCAAACTGGACATTCAATTAATAAGCTTTTCAATTATAAACAAACTATTTAGTATATGAATCAAAATAAATGAAATTCTTAAACTGTATCAATGTATTTACACACCTTGTTAGTAATTTTAGAATGAGGATTTACACCCATATACTGCTCCTTTCTACAATAATTATATTCTTATTTAAGAATGAAGGATCAAATGCATATGGACACTCAATTTGCTCAAACATAAGATGAAGTGCGGCAAGGCGGCAGGATTGGATGGTACTGCAGTTGAATTTATTAAGAAAGGGGGTGACTGTGTTGTTGATTGGTT
>JAYMFT010382786.1:0-20398 GCA_038088735.1 Panulirus argus
CACACACACACACACACTCTCTCTCTCTCTCTCTCTCTCTCTCTCTCTCTCTCTCTCTCTCTCTCTCTCTCTCTCCATCTATTTATCTATCTCTTGTAGCTAGTTCATGGAAGGCAGCCTCAGATGGAAGGATTTTATCTGTACAACCCAGATAGGTAATAACGAGACGGTTAACTACGGCTGCGCAGTGAGCTAGAACTTCAGTGGCTTTTGAGTTTAACTCCTGTGGCCCAGGTTTTTCTCCTTTCTTTTTATGCCTCACCCACACGTGGGCTTCCGGCATTCAGTTAACAAATATACACTCTATCCATCTCACGCTTAACACTAAGCAACAACATACTTACACGACTCATTCTTCGTTAACTGCAGATTTTTCTACGGTGAGCGCTACGCGCTAATCGTACCATACAGTAGAATCTCTTTATAGGTACTCGTGAGCACTCTCATTTAAATAACCATACACTTTAATACTAAATAGAGCAAGTAGCAATACACTTTCCAGTAGAACTTAAGGTCACATAGTTTATAGTTCTTGGCGAATATCCAATTACTTATAATGATTACTCGGTGTTACATTTAGAAAGACATAAAAACACGCGAGTAATTAACAGAGAGCTGTTTGTTCTAGCTCAGTCCCAGTAAGCAAATAATGAAGGCAAAGGCTTAGATCTGGCTCAAAAGCCATAATGATTCACTAAAGCTATGAGAACACATTGTCCTTAAGGAACAATAACTACGTAAAGTAGATTTGGCTGATTCGGCCAAGGAAATGCTTGTAGAATTGGCAAAGATCCTTGAAGCAACTTGACATCCTTCAGTTTAGATAAGAAACTGTAGTGCAATAAACCCAGCAGAGGTAAGCCTAGTGTGGAGTTAGCCATTTCATTGTCACGAAAGTCTTTTTTTTCTGCTTTTTCACATCTCAGTCCAGAATGGTCAGTCCGATTCTTGTCTGGTATCGTTTGAGGCCGACAGGTGGCATCAGTGGATACATTATCAAGACGGAGGTTGTATCATCACAACATTTCTGTTATAAAATTGTTTTAGTGTTAGGAACACCATATTCGAGCAGTGCTTGAAATTAGGCTGTTGAATACATCAGAGATCGCTCGACTAGAAGCCGTTGCCCCAGGTGGAGGAGGAGTGGACGTCAAAAATGAAACGAAGATATTGTCATTGCTGAGAATGATAAAGAGGAACACGACTGGAACTCTGTCTCCACTCGTCCTACTTTGCCAAGAGTTGCTCCCGTAAAGCAGTACAGTACCAGACTTTGACAGTCAAACATCACACCTTTAGGGAGTGTCAGGCTGTCAATATTCATATTTCCGGCGCTTGTTCCTCGTCGCATCAGGAAAAGGTGGATTTTTGACCTCTGGTTGGGAGAATGTTAGGAAATTATTGATGAATATCAACAGAAGACATTTCCCTATGGTGCTAACGTATCGTTCAAGTAGCAAGAAGGGAACAAGAGGAAGACCATGATAGCCTGCCTGAGGAACTACATTCTTGCCAGCCAGGAAGCCCCCTGGTGTTCCCTGCTGGTGCTCCATGCTGCCAGCCAGCATTAGCTATGGGGTCACTACCTGCACTTGTTCCACTCCTTGGATTACTGCTTCCTTGGACCTTGCTTGCTCTCCTTTCCGTCTGCTTATCCCTATTGGATCTACCTCTCCATACTGGGTCATCCCCTCCACTCCTGTCTTTATTTCCCCCACTGGATCAACCAGGATGTTCGAACCCCATTTGGCCTGCGTCCCCGTACCAATGGGGGTGTATTCAGTTCCTCCCATTCTTCGGTCTGTTCCCCATACCAGGTCCTCCTCAGGATCGCTGCCACCACCGCCTCCCTGTTCCTCATCGTCCTGCATACCTTTACATCCCTCTTTCCAATGGGAACTTTCCCACCTCCTGTGGTTTACTACCTCACCCTTCCCTCACCCCTGCTGGTGGAGGTACACACTGTGGTTTCGTCCCAACATTGTGTGGGTATTGTGCGGTGTTGTGGGTCAGGGCTGTGGTACTGTAGTGGGGTATTGTGTGGCCATTATCCGGCACCGTGGCGGACAAGAGGAGGCTAAAAACGTTGCCCTTTTCAGGGTGTTTGTTGTGGGTATGAACATACGTGAGAGTTCGTCTGGAGGCTGCCTCCTCCCTCGACCTCACGTGATCGTGTGTCTGAGAAACAGCTGCCGGACCACGAAGACAGCTTTAGGGCCATTCAGACGGCTGCTAGACCACAGAGACAGTCTTAGAGTCATTATATTAGAGGTTGCCACCAAAGTAGAATGGGTCGACGCCCAGATGTGAGGAGTTTCAACCAATTTCTAAAGGGGTAGCGACCAGAATGCAATCACCACCAAAAATGTTTAGGGGTCGCTACCAAAATGGAAAGGGTAGCTCCCAGAATGTTTGGAGTTGCCATCAAGACTTCAAAAGATTCCAGTCGCCACGGATGTGTTTGGTGGTCTTCCTGGCTGCGTCGTCTCCCACCTTCCGAACTCAGGCAGCTGTGGCGTTCTACGAATTTCAAAGAATTTGAGGCATTTATACCCAGTGGAAGTCAGCAAGAAAACATAAGTCAATTATCGTCAAGGTTCTGTTGTAAGTTTTGTTTCAAAACTGTAAGAACCGTATTAAAGCAGTCATAGGACGTGTATTACTATTGAAAGCAAATATTTACTCTGAAGAAAATTAAGGCAACAATGAATGTTGTGTAAGGATTTTCATAAACAAAATAGTAGAAGATAACATTCCCCGTATTTTCTCAGCTCATTCATCCTCAGCAAATGGAAGTGACTGAATATTTATTCAGAAGCCTCGACTTACAGAGGGCACACCAACCATAGTTAGAAAGCTTTGCCATCCCCTGATCTACCGAGAGAAACACACCCAAACCTGGTTCCTTCAGGCCAGAGAAGGCCACTCTGGTCGTATATCACCCGGGGAAGCGAATGACAGAGTCAAGTTAATCACATCTCGGGCCAGATTACCGCGTGGCATGCCATCTGCTTGTGACAATTTGCGACAATAGCTCCGTAATGAGGTTAAATCCCTAGGCTAGAATATTCTGAACAGCATTTTTTTTCCTTCTGTTTTTCTTAGTTTTATCTTTTACAAGCGAATGCCGCTTGGAAAGTTGGTTCAAGCGTCTCGCTGTTTGATCAAATGCCTTGCTACAGAATGAAAGACGCGACTATAAGACCATGAACCAGGAGCTCCTGGTGGCGGCTGTGAACCAGTGGCTCCTGGCGAGAGCTGCCTGCAGACGTCAGGCAGACAGTTAGATCATTATCAGAAAGAAGATTAACACCTGACGTGGGCTCGGAGCGTCTTCATCCCTCACGACTCTGCGAGTGAAATGGTTATTGATGAGGTCTAATCATTAAGATACACACAGAGACCCCCAGGCACAGGCTACTGCGCATTTGATCTTATAAAGAAGCCACTTGGTCCAAGTCACGTGTGATAGTGCATCTTGTGGCCGGCCCTTCGACCTCTTGTGAGGTCCCGAAGAGTCTTTGGCTCACGCCTTCGTCAGGAAACTATAGTTGCTACACCTGTGGGACTTCTTGAAGTGAGACACATTTTTATGAATGATTGTATCGGGAGAGCTCGTCTGGGCGTGCAAGGAGAAGGCACAGGCCAGGTAGACGTCACACTCTCCAATCTGAAATAAAGAAAAGGCGCGCGACTGAGTTCATACGTGGAAAAAAGTCTCTCCATAGGGAGGGAACAGGAAGATCTACTGGGGTGTGTGGTTTAGGGAAATGGAACTTAAGTATATGTCGATCCAGGGAAGTTTTTAACCTGCTACTGTCGCTTCTTATAACTCCTGCTGCTGTTACTTTTGAGAGCTCTTGCTTCTGTTACTGCTAGTAGCCCCCGTTTCTGTTGTGTGTGGTAGCCTATATATTACTGTTGCTTTTGGTATCCCATTGCTACTGTTATGCTGGTTAAGGTTCCCAGTGGGAGGAGCTGTGCGATTGCGGTACGTCATCCAACACTGTTTTTTTTTCTTTATGGAAAACGTAATGGATTAAAACCAGAGGAATTCAGTGCTTGATGAATATGCGACTAGTGAATGACTGGATGTATACAGTGGGTGCCTCGTCTGGGCCAGTAAGACTTCTGCAGTTTCCCTAATTCATGTGTTCTTACGTCCTCCTCCGCTATACCTTGGCGGTCGGTCTGATCCATCTCTCGTAGCGTAGCTTTGGGTCAGGTCTGCTCCATCTCTACCGGCGTAGATTAGGCAAAGGCCTGATCCATCTCGTGGAGCACATTAGGGAAAGCCCTGATCCACCTCTCCCGATGTACCCTAGGGCAAAGTCCTGAAGCATCTCTCCTAGAGTACATTTAGGGAAAGATCTCATCCATCTCTCCCAGCGTACCTTTACGAAAGGCGCTCGTTCCATATCTGGACTGTCGTTTATAACCATTCATTCCAGTTCGGCAGTAACACCAAATTGGACACTGACACTCACCAGACGCATAGTATCTTGACCTCGCCAAACATAACCTGGCTTTAACTTTGCCTACGAAGCAGCTGGTACGTCTGTCAGTACCAAACTGTACCAAGCACCGACAATACTCTTAGCTACTTGGTCAATCCCAGGGGCCGTAGCTGATGGCAAACAGTCCACTGCCGACCTCCCTGAGATACATAGAAATAACGATATGGAATTGGCCTTTGACTTTAGATTAACAGTTCTGTGAGATAAACTCACTCACCAATGCATAGCCAATAGATATCACTGCTCCTAATTCACTGGGAATGCATATACGCCAAAGCGATTATTGAGAAATTATGCATCCCACCTATATATAGACGAACACTATCCGCAGAAGAGGCGGGGTCCTCGCCTTAACAAGCACGTAACAAGTTGTATATTACAATGGGAGATGGTGGCTCGCCAGGGCAGACATGCATTGTGTGGGTCTTGCAGGACAGGCCCCTCGGCGATAACAATCTCTCTTATCATATCCTCCTTGTTGGTCATCACTCCAGACTTTATATACGTGGGTGCATAATGCCACTTTGATATGATTCCCTGAGTGCACGGGAATCATCCTTAATTCCAGCCGCTTTTTTAGAGCTGTTGCGCTGCTTTTTTCTCTTCTTTGTTCTTTCGTGGAGAACACTTATAGGATTGTCAGTTCAAGATCTGTCGTGTGGCGATGTCGTATGTCTGCGGTGGCGCGCTCTCGCGGTCGTCTTGATGGCACATATCGGCCGGGAGGTGTGGTAGGGGAATTGCAAGGCTCCATCTCCTCTCTATGAGATATGAAACCGCTTCAGGAATACGTGTATTGCTGCCCGTTACTGTAGCTTTCGTCAGGAGCCGCGTATGTAACCCCATCACTTGGTGATTTAAGCATAGATTTCTGTCTTAAAAAGTGTTCTGTAACGTACGTACCGTACGTTTTCTTTAACGATTTCACAAAGTTGACTGTAAGGAACTTCATATGAGTTGGATACACCGCCGTTGTTGCACAACGAACTCTGAGAAGGAATAAGAATGAATTGCTTCACGAGGTTGAGTCTCTGAGGATTTAATGCCTGAAAGTGGTTACATTGCGAGAGAGAAGTAGCCTTTGGTAAGGCTGTATCACCGTCAGCGGACGATAAGGAGTTACAGTCTCTTTGAGAACCTTATCGTTCCAAAGAGTTTTCTCATTTCCCTGCTCCTGCATGTAGTGCACTCACACGAGGAAGGGGTTTCACAGTGTATAAGCAGTACGAAAGATAATGAGAAGTACCAGTCATACCGAAACAATCGGAGTAACGTTTCTCGTTTCGAATTCTGTCGGACTCAAGTGTAAGGATACTTTTTCGGTTGACTGTACATCCTTGAGAGGAATTCTGTATTTATGATACACATATTCTCTTATATATAAAGATGTGTGGCGACCACACTAAATCTTCTGGGACTTAACAAATGAAAATATATATATATCTTTTAACAAAATCACTTAGAATATCCCACGTAGCAGGAGTAAATCAAAAATGGTTCCATGACTGGCTGGAGAGCTTTAACTTGACCATTGACATGAAATATATTACAATGGCTAAATTGACCCATAAAAGTCTCCTCTCTCCTCTCTCTCTCTCTCTCTCTCTCTCTCTCTCTCTCTCTCTCTCTCTCACACATACCTTCCTTCTTTCTCATTTGCTCCTTTCTATCATCCTGGACAGTCTGCGGCGGGAGTGATGTCACAGTTACTTACTGTCTGTCTGGTTTTGTGTCTTAGTTGAGACGGGTGACGACTGTACAGGCTTCAGGGAATACGGAGAGACTGTAGGACATGCGATAGGTGATGAGAAGGAGGTACATAAGGAAGTGCCGTTGCATAGGATGGGTGATAGGAGAGTACGAGGCATCCGCTATAGGACGAACGCTAATGCATGGGGCTCGTTTACGCTGGGGGGAGATGACAACGAGTGACTGACGAGTGACAGGAAAGTTAGTTTCATCTGAGGTGAGACGTTCCACCGGACCTTAAAGCTTCAGAGGGAGCTGGCTCTCGCTGGAGCTGGGTGGGATAAAACAAGCCCAACCCAGCCAAGGCCTCAGTGCTTAGGTCCCTCACCACCACCGGCGGGGAGGGGCCCTGCCCTAGAGCATAGGGCCTCGCAGCACCTCCCGAGTTGTAGGGAGGTTCAAATCTCAAACAACAACTTGAAGCTTCAAACCTGGACCTTCTCTCTACTGTTCCCTAGACCATGTAACCCTCCTCCACCTACCCACCACCCCCTGTGCCACTAGTAGGCAGGCCGGGCGGGCGTGCGGGCGGGTTCTATACCATACATCTGTCCAGGGAGCCAGTAGGCAAGATGGGGCCTGGGGACGGATAGCTATTGTCCCCTGACAGGGGCGGGTGGCTCCTGCGGCTCTACGAGACAATAAATATGTATCCGGCAGCCATTGTGGTCGCTACCCTCCCTCCGTCCTTCCTGTAAACCTGGTTCTGGCCTGGTGTGATAGGTCGACGGTGAAACGGCTTTGGAGATAACAGGTCATTTGTCGAATATATACGGACGGGAATGTTACCTGAGGAAGAGAGATCATGGGAGTAACCTTGAGAGAGAGAGAGAGAGAGAGAGAGAGAGAGAGAAGGGAAAATGTGACCCGTCCTCAATAAGGTGTACATATTGTGAGGTGAGGTTGAAGAGATGCCGCAGGGCTATGCCAAGAGCATGTCATTGTTTATTAACTATTCCTGAAGCCACTCCAGTGAGGGACATTTTTTCAGCAAATAGGTTTTTCTTGCTTAATGTTACCGTACAGACGTCAGAGAAGATACTGAGACAGCAGGCAGGTGGCTGGGTATTCCTAAGTCATTTGGTTCACGTTTTTAGTCTAGCAGTGATACAGAAAAATCAGCACGGGTTCTGAAAACCAGGCAGAACTCAACCTCCCCAGGTGGTCCAGTGTCAATCCATCAAAACTCATTATGATTTGATACCAGTAACTATGTCGGTGACCTTGCCTGTGCCCCTAATCTAGCCCTTGATGGTCAGATCAAAGGCCAAACCAATGCACCTAAGGGTTGTGCCCAAGGGTCGTGCCTCCCTTCGTGCTCAAGGGTCGTGCCGTCGTACTCAGGGGGTAAACATGATTATATCCCATCATCGTCGAATCGGAGGGAAGCTAACGCCAGTACCCGGGGCTACTATGGTTTATCTCGTTCCTCCAGCAGGTCTCTTTATCCACCTCCATCAGGCGGGAGAGGCCGGAGGAGAGCTGGTGTGGGTGTTGAGTCGTGCATATGGATGCTATATTAGTCTTCCCTATCCGCGAGTCCCTGTTGTGGCTAATGTGGAGGGGAATAGGAGTCTCTTGTGAGGTTAGTGTGGAGGAGCCGAGAGTGGCTGGTGAGCTGGTGTGGAGGAGCCGGGAGTGGCTGGTGTGGAGGAGACTGGAGTGGCTGGTGTGGAGGAGCCGAGGGTGGCTGGTGTGGAGGAGCCGGGAGTGGCTGGTGTGGAGGAGCCGGGAGTGGCTGGTGTGGAGCTGTCTCTTGGGATGGCTTAAGTCCCTGTACAGCTTTCCCGGTCTGACATCTTACATTTTGTTATCGTTAGTTATCATGGCCTATTAAGTTACTGTTTAGGGTCCCTTTTTTTTTCCCTCTCTTCTTCTTGACTCAGTGTGACTGATTGTCCGGCTGTTGACCTGCCGTTGTATTTAAGGCTGTCTGGCGACTGGGAGCTGGTCACTGGCCGCGAGTTACCACGTTGTCTGCGGAAGGATTTCTAACCTCTCTTTCGTCGTCTACAAATCCAGAGCGGATTCTGAAAATCTGTTACTGAGTTTTTGATCTGTTAATGACGGGAGTTTGGGAATCATTATTAAGTTATTGATGCCAGTTCTTTATTTTTTTCATTATGTCTCATGATGATTTATTATCCATCTTGAATGCTCATCTATGTGAACCTTTGATCTGTTCTGATGTTTCCTTTCGCTGTTGAGTCATGGGTTTATATCTCTCATGGCCAGATTATTATTGTAGGATAAGTTTCCTACATGTCGAAGGCTTCATTCACAGACTGGAGTTCTCATCGAGGTCAGTTCTTAAGCAAGGTATTAAGTGAAGGATTAAAAAAAGATGGAGATGTGATGATGAGAGAAGAGGGGAAAATGTAAGATGTATGAAGGATGTGAAATTCTCCTGTTTCAAAAATGGTCTTGTAGCACCCTTTGAAGGAGACATGAGAAGGTAAAGAGTGCCAAAGTTTGGCGGTGGAGAGAAAGAAGCAGACATCGCAACGGACCGTAAGTAAGTAATATCTTTGCTTGGTTATGTCCCGCTGTGGTAATGTATTCTTTATGATGAAGTTTTTGTACTGAGTTTGGCAGGCGCTACTGAGGGGGGGAGGTGGTTGTGCTCTTCCTCCTCCCGTCGGGGCTCAAGCCGATGTACCACAGGGCAGATGAGGAGATGTTCATAGATGTTCATGACAGTATCAGGACTGATTTTCCTCAGCATAAGCTTCCGTTCTGTATGAAGTTAGGTTGTCTTTATAAACCAGTTTAGACGTGTGTATCACAATGCTCTTGGGTGAGTCTCACGAAGCACTACGGCTGGTTCTGTAAGATATATGGAGGAGACATCAAACCCACGACTTGGGAGTCCGTCGAGACGCGATCATCTCCGACAGACGCGTGGGGGCGGTCATTGTGTGCGTCAAGTGGAGTGTACATCCCTAAATTTGCCGCACCGTCGCTCTCCTCCCCCCACACACTCAACGAGCCCCGGGGGACACCCCTTCTACACCCGTATTTTTTTATTGGGCGAATTATTACAACTCATATTTAGACGGTCCTATTAGGACGCATAGCAGTGGTTTAGGCAAGCTCCAGTGGGGGGCCAGTGGTGGCTGGTTATGTTGGAGGTCATTACCGAGGGCTCCCCGTGTGGAATTAGCGTCTCCAGTCAGGCCCATATTGAGGGAGGCCCCACCACCACCACTGGCCTGTGCTAGGGGGAGAGAAACGGTGTGGGGGGGGTGCCGACGGGGGAAACCCCCATACCAGGGTGGGCCAGGAGAGCACCACCCACCCGTCTTCTCCTATCTGGTCGAATCTTTGGTCTGGTCGTGTGTGCACTTGACCGGGGATTGGTACACTCGATGTTTATGGTCGCCTGTTTAATAAAAGACTGAGGGTTTTTTTCTTACAGTATTTGTAACATTTGAGTTAATATTTCTTATAAGCAGAAATGCGTATTTTTATGGGAAATGACTTTTTCTAGCGTTCTACTCAGGGTTTAGCAGGACAAGTGAACGTGTTGGAACACTTGTGCCAGTTGGCCTAAACGTGTTCGTGATGAGTGCACAAAGCCTCATATCTCTTGCCATCTCCCGTATCTCTATCAGTACCCTTGGACTTGCCTCTCTCTCCTGTCTCTCTGACCGTCAGAATGGGTTTTGGCAAAGCGAGGTCCTACTGTGATACATCCTTCTATGTTTTTCCCAGTGTCTGGCATCCTTTCTGTGAGGCAGTGGGGAATACTGCATCTTATGTAGATATGATGTCTGGATATGTTGATCACGTTAAATGTAAAGTTTGTGGTCAGAGAGAGAGAGAGACACACACACACACACACACACACACACACACACACACACACACACACACACACACAAGAATATTATGTCTTAGACTGTAAGAAAATAGAACCTTTTAGGGATAGGTGTAAATATACCCTTCAAGAAATGGCACAATTTCTTATTGTTAAAACAAGATACCTGTAATTCTGTTATGGTATCAACTCTTTAGTGGACCTAGTAGATGAATTTACTATACGAAAGACAAGCTTACGCAATGAACTAACTCCGTAATAACTCATGTGATGATACCTTCCCACTGGTGCTAACAAAAACCATCTGTGACTTCTGTAATCCATTTGCGCTACCGCCTACAGGATGAGCATGGGGTGCACAGTGAACTCGGCGTTGACAGCGGCATAAATCACTTGCAAACACCTAATTACCTTCACCCCTCTCCGTAGTTCCCGTTTCCTGAGCTGTACTTAATGTTGCACCGACGGGGCTGGCTATCTTTCCTTCGAAAATAATGATAAAAGAAATGTTGATGATAATGATAATGATGATAATAATGATGATGATATAATTATTTGGTGGATGTGTCACCCAGTGACTAGGCTTGGAACACGGCTCTCGCGGGGCGTGTTAAGTACTCCTCTCTCTCTTCCCACGTAACGAAATCCTGGCGCTTCAGCTGTGTAATTCAGTTTATATATCTATTGCGCATCTCGTCATTCTACCCGTACAAGTGTCACAGTCATCCCTCATCAGTGATGATGAATAAAGTCAATCAGTGTTCTAATTTCCTTTTTCATTTTCCTTAAGGTTGGTGTCGGCCGACGTCTGTCTTCGGCAGGTAGGTCTTGGACAATGTGAGTTGGACGCCTGGCAATGCAGGTGATGTTTTTTTCCGTAAGGTATACGTGGGTGAAGGGGATGTCCTCTGTATAAGTACATTCCCTTATTCTTGGCCTGTCTTACCTCCTAGTGCTCCTCAGGTCATTGGAAGGGTATATTGCACTTCTCTCTCTCTCTCCACCTCCGCCTGATGACGAGGCCCTTGCGTGATTCTCCGAGTCCGCTTCAGGCATTCGGAGCGTTGGCTGTGAACAGCTGAATAACGGAGTGAGGGGGGAATTTAGACGGGGTTTGTGGCCATGGGTGGCTGGGTGGCGTGGGCGTGGATGAGTGGCGTGGGCGTGGCTGGCTGGTGTGAGCGTGACGCACGCGCGAAGGCGCTCGTGTTGTGGGCATGTCCGTGGCCGTGATCGTGCGTGTAGGTGTGCGTCTGGGTGTGGGCGGAGTGCCGTGAGAGTGACTGTTGATGTAACTGTGGATTTTTGCTGCCCCGGGTTGCACCTGTGGCTCTGCAGACATGACCAGGCGTGTAGGATAAGGTGCTGTGGCGTGGTTGTGCATGGTTGCTAGCAGGTTGCAGTTGCTTCTAGGCGTGGGAGTTGCTCTTGAGTGTGGTCGTCTGCTGTCTATGTGGCCATAAATGTCTTGTGGGAGTCGCTGTGGGGTGCTGTCCTATCTGTGGGGATGATCCTCTTAGTCTGTGGCTGAGGTGTTTGGTGTTGATTCTTCTGTGGCTGTACACACACGGTCCTGTGACGGAGGCGTTATGAAGCAAGTGTACCTGGTGGCTTTTGCCGTAGTGTATGTGGCTGGTGGTGAGTGGCGTGGTACCTGTACCGTCACTTGATGGTATGTAGCCTACGGCAGAGCGAGGGGTACGTGTAACAAGTGTCCTCCGTGGTAGTGCAATGGGCGGGTGCACCTCCGTCAGGAGGTGAGTGTTGCAGGTAGCCTGTGTTTCGTCACGGGAGTGAGTAATGTGCACGAGTGGCCTTCACTGTGTTCTGCCTGGTTGTTAACGGGTCATGTGATGGGTATTTGGCTCCAAGGCCACCACACTCAGGGTCCTCCTCCCTGTGCAATCAGGGGAACTCGTATCTTTGTATATTCGTCCATAAAGGTGGATGAAACGCAGTACCTATCTGCCTACTATCTACCTATAGGTATGTACCTACGATGAGGGTCTACCATGAAGGAGGGCTAGCATGTAGTGCTCTTTACATTTTGCCATTGAGCAACGATACTTTCTGGTCTCTGCCGTCACGCCCGTTGCATATTTGTCACTCTTAGCGTCATCTGGAACCATTTTTCTTTTTTATCCATTTATCTTATATTCTTTTTAAAGAGGTTTCTGTATTCATTCCTTGTTTTTTTTTTTTTATATCGTTTGGATTTGCTTGACTCGTCACCTTGCCACTTGTTGGCAGACGTCTTGGCTCCGCCGGCTGATTGACGTCCCTCAGTCAGCCAGCCGCCTCCAGGAACTCGCTCAATGTGAGAGTAGCAAACCCACAAAAAAAAAAAATGCTGGCTATTTGCCTTATTGGAACTCTCAGTGGCCGAAAGGTCCTGCTTCACCAAAGGAGGAATAGTGTGGTCAGTGTGTCTGTGACTTCAGGTAGAGTGCGAGAGATGAAGGGAGTCGCTGGTGTCTCCCTCCGCCAGTCTGCCAAAAGACTCCTCTTCGCCAGTAGTGCGCTCGACCTTAGGCAGCGTGGAAGACGCAGAGAGAGTAGCTAATGCCCTTCTTTACGCCAGCTTTCATCGTTGCTGTCCTGCTTGTGTGGCCTGCTGTAGTTATTACTGCTACTGCTCCCGTGGTCTGCTGCTGTTACTGATACTGCTCCTCCCGTGGCCTGCTGCTGTTACTGCCGCTGCTATTCCCTTGTCCCACTGCTCTTGCTGCTACTGCTGGTGGTGTGTATGCTACTACTCCCGTGGCCTGCTGCTCTTGCCGCTCGTGCTCGAGCAGACACCCTGGGGTTGTGGACATGAATTTTTGCAGTTTCGTTATGACCGTGAAAATGTAATGTCTACTGTTGCTGCGTTTACATCAGTAGTTCCCGACGCCCTTCGTTTATCTAGCGGGTTGCTTGCTCGTCTCATTTGTGTATCCTTTGCTGCCTCTCTGCGGTAAGAATTTTACGAAAAGAAGAAATAAATGAATTGACACGAGAGGAAAATGTCATTCTTTAGGGAAGATGAATCCCAGACGAAGCATCTCAAGACCCACACGTCCACACTGACAAGTGTCAGTGCCTGTGAAACACGTCCAGTTCTGGCGAGTCACTTTGTGTCGCGGCTATTTCTCCTCCTGAAGATTGTATTATGGGCAGACACGGTCGGCGTCATTGCCCACAACCCTTCAGCGTGGTGATGTGTCCTCAGCCAGCAGGGTCTGGTAGATGTCTGGTCGATGTATGAATCTTTTATCATGTGAGAGGTCCACCAGACTTAGGAGAGGGGGGGGGGGGAGGCCGGCCACAGGACTCTGATGGGCGTCAGTAGACGAGAGACAAGAGCCTGAGTGACCTTCCGTAACACTTCCAGAAAACTTTGAGCTGAAGATGAGTAAAGCTGACGACGTTAACTGCCAGCGTTCACAGAAGCAAACGCACACGTGAATCTGGTAAACAATTTCGGCAAATGCAACTGGAACCTCATGCATCTGCCCTAGAATAGGAAGAGATAAAATTTGTTTAAGAAAACAGAATGAAAGCTCCTCCTTCCACCAACCTGAGAAGGCTTTCTTCCTATAAGCCCCTTTAGTCTGCCGAGCAGGAGTGTCCCATGGCTCTTGCCAGCTCCCTCCCCGGGCAATGTTTGCTGTTAATTTGGCAAAATGTGGCGTGAGCATAACATAAAACCCACGTGGTATTATCTTAATAGAGGAATTAATTCACTTCACTTGCGCACGACATGAAACTACTGATGGTGACGATAGCGGCTGGCCTGAAGACCTGGAGGACACCCACATATATCAAATGGTGTCCATCTTGAGCCAAGGCCGAGACGCTCCTCCTCGCCGAGTGGGGGTGGGGCGCAGGCGTCTCCCGAGTGTCGTTTTACCAAAGCTCCGCCGCCAGGGATGGACATGAGACACACCGCCTAGGAGGTGTTGATGGAACTGTCTCGGTTCATCCTGCTCGCCGTCCCTCAGGTGGGAACGCTCCAGTTAACTCGCCCACAGCTCAGCCCGCACAGATAAGCCTCGGTTATCTCTGTAGACCAGACAGTTTCCGACGGGTTTTCGGTCAAGTTCTTGCAGGGCTGTTGACGATCTCTCAGTAAACTTGGAGCTGCAAGGTCTGCTCCGTCTCTTACGACCAACTCGGGTGTTCTTTGGTATTTCCTGGAGCGTGTGTAAACACACGGCCATCCACTTCTCGACGTGTTGGTGTGAACCAGTTATTTTCGTGGGGCGGGGGAGAGGGATTTATGATGAGTCTGAGGCAAGGAAGGCAATGCTGTGAGGCCGTCGCGGCTGCACTTAGAGAATATTATGTTGCAGGAGGTCCAATTTCTGGACACAGAAAGATTTCCCAGCTCCCCCAGCAGGCTAGAGACCTTAGGTAACTAACCACTGCCAGACTGGGCTTTGAAAACGGAGGACATGTGAGCTGCCAGCTGGCACCGCCGACGGGACCAGATGAAGGCATCGACCGGTGGCTCTCGTCTTGTGTTACGACCGCGCAAGAAGAGCCAGCTGTCAGCCAATTCTTCCTGCGCTGTGTGTGACCTGCCCGCTCGAGTCACAGAGGGCAAGAAGCTTGTGGTTCGCTCCTTGAGAATGGCGGTATTGACCACCCCTTTGGATACGTTGGCCTGGCCTTTGACCTGACCATGACATGGTCAAAAGTCACGCAAGGCGTAACCAAAGAACGCACCTTCGTGCTCAAGAAGTTGAGATGGAAGGAAGTAGATTACCTAGGCGCAGTGTTGTTCACGTTGTATGATGGTACTTAAGGAGTGAATGTTCCATGTGATATCTTTAGATTATGGCGATAGTTTTAAGATTATTTGCATTTTGCCGCAAGAGGGACTACTTTATTGTGAACTGGTAACCAACCATCTTGTGGGCGGTGGCGCGAAAGAGGATGCAGAGTGTAAAACAAGGTCCGGCCGGGGGTAGGGGTACTGGGCCTCACTGATTAAGTTACAGTGCAAGTTACTTAGCAAGAGAATTGTTTTACAAAGATTGAGCAACGATGAATGAATCGTTCGACGATTTGCATAGTGAGTGAATTGTTTACAGATACTGGATTGTATGACAAGGTATATAATGAAAATGTGCTATTTACAGTAAACAAAGTTAGGTTTATTTTCAAGCCTCTGGGGTAAAACATTCTTGTAAAAGAAATGATTTACACATACAGTGTTCGGGAGGAGTTCTTCATAGAGTCACTAAATTCACAACTGTCGGATGTGTGATGTTGCAAGATGTTGAGAGTAATTTTGCCGAGAGAGTTTACAGTTGGTGTTACTTCATAAATTCTGGAGGGGCGCCAGGCCTTACGCACCCTGAATGAGGAATTTACTCGAGAAGTTGATCTGGGCAGACATACACTGCACGCGGAATCTCAGTACTTGCAGTGAACTGCACTGCCGGGTGTCCGTCTAGAGTAGGGATGAGTGTGCACGAGGACGTGAGGCAGACTGGATGTAGAGTAACGTATGTGGTTGTATCAAACACCTCCGGAATGTGCGTTCAGATGGCTATATAAACAATCTCACATTCTGGTCAACAAGACCTTATAATACAGTTTAATGATGAACGAGAGGGGCTTGGTTTTGCTGTGCCTTCCCGCAGCACCTATTGTTAACAGCCGAGGCACAGCACATCCCCTAGGGCAGGCAGGAGACACAGCCCAAGGCTGCTCTATATTACTACATACAGCTGCTGCTGCTACAAAGAGAGACAGACAGGCTGGCTTGCTAGCTGGCTGGCCCCCATACACGATCAGTCACAGACGATCTGCAGCGCGTATCAGCTTATGCAATTATGAGCTCATTGATGCCCTTGCGCATTGCTCGACCTGCCACGGGCCTCTTTAAGCCACAGACTGTAAACTTCTTACGTACATAGACACGAGAGTTAAAGCCACGAGTTATTCCCTACATAAGCTGCTATCACTCGAGCTGTTGCGCACTGATGGTACGCGCACGTACACATTGCGTACTTGTTGCCCCACACACACACACACACACACACACACACACGCCACCACCCATCCATTTACGCCCCTTGACACTCGAGCTTGCGAGGGAGACCGCACAAAAAGGTCTGAAGGACGCGGTCCCACCGACACCCTACTGGTCCCAGGCCTGACCTTTATGGTACTCCAACCAACACACACACACACGCCACTACCACCCACTCCTCCGGTTCACCACAGCCGCAAGTGACGGGGTAGGGATGGAAGAGGAATACATCTCGAGCCTCGACAAATTTGCCCCGTGCGAATTCTTCTCTCTCTCTCTCTCTCTCTCTCTCTCTCTGGCCAATGGCACTGGCGTGTGGGTGACTGCTTGTTCTAGAGGCGTGTCCCCAGGTTTGGAAACCACTTGGGGGCACTACAGGGGTGCTTTTAATTGATATATATATATATATATATATATATATATATATATATATATATATATATAGATAGATAGATAGATAGATAGATAGATAGATAGATAGATCGATGGATAGATAGATAGATAGATAAATAGATAGATAGATAGATAGATATAGATATATTTGTGTCCACTGAAACAGTTTATACTTGAAGGATATTCTTTGTCGTTACTTTTCGTAAACAAGATATGTGACTTTTAAGTATATTCCAGAAGGCATATGCAGAGTTGTTACTTTTTCAGGCAAATGTAAAAAACGCGTAGTGTAAGTGTCAGGCAAAAAACTGTAGGCGGCAGATATGGTGTTGGAGCAAACAAGCAGAAAGCGCTACCCCATGGCATAGCCCTCCTCGACCTCCCCCACACCCGGCAACACCCACTTCTTGAAGTCCGTCAGCTGCCCCCTCACACGGCAACACCCACATCTTGGCTTCCCTCCGCTGCCCTTCACCCACCGACACCCACACCTTTGACTTCCGTCAGCCATCCTCACCCGGCCGGGCACCACCCACGCCTTTGACTTCCCTCACCCGGCCAGAGTGGACGACATCCAACACCACGCCTCTCCAAAGGACCACGTTGCTCTCACACACTCCCTAATGCCAGGCTTCCCTCATGTCATTCCTCTTGCTACGTTTCTACATCTCTGCTCACCCCACTCCAGCGACATACTCGCCCTAGCATCGGAGGTGTGAATTCTGTCTCCCTCTATATCCTCTACGCCCGGCGGGGTCTCACGACCGACCCGCGGGTGTTGGTTGCTTCCTCTAGTCTGGTCAGGTCTCACGGAAGGTGAAGAAGTGGTTGGGTCACCGGCCTGAGTCGGTTAGCTAACCAGTCTGCTGCATCTTCGTATGATGGCGTCTTATGTTCCCATTTGATAGATGCTTCACAAATGACCTTTTTTATTCCATTCTCTTTTTTGTCGGTTTAATGAGGCTGGAGGTAATTAATCACTCATCTGCAAACTCTTTCTTAATGGCCCCGGAATAACTGTTGGGTTGTTGCTTTATTAACACTTGTTATTGTCTGCAAGCAATCTGTATCCCGTGTGTGTGTGTGTCTTGCACCTCTAGGCCACCGTCCGCACAGTTGGCGACCAGTGGTGGCACAGACAGACCCACCCTCCCTCCCCCGCAAGCCCCTCTGTGTCCCACTCGTAGGAACCAGTGCAGACGGAGGAGCGTAAACCCTTACAATAACCCCTCCTCCTCCTCCTCCTCCTCGCGCTGCCCTCCATGGCTTCTACTGACATCCATCACCATTTTGCTCTCGGTCATATTTTTATTTTTCAACTGGGGTTAGGGAGAGATATGGGTGTTGGTGCACACGAGGGGCACGAGAAAGGTTTTAAAAGGAAGCAGCACTTACCTGGAGACGAGACCTGTGCTCGGTAACTTATCTGAAGGATATGATAAAGTTATTCTAATACATACCTTAAAAATGTGACTTGGAATGATCAGGAGAGACGGAGGAACAGAACAGCCTTCATTAGGGACTATAAAACGATTCGTTGGAAAGAAGAGAAGAAAAACACACACAGAACTGGACGGAAATCCAGAGAAGACATTCGCACACGTGACAGGAGTCCTGTCATAAATTCCGGTGAGCCATCTTCATGTTTGGCTTGAGAAGTCATTATTGTGAGGAGGCCAGACAGCTAAGCTTGAGTATTAGTTATACAGTGGCATGTTGATGGTGAGGAGGAGTGGGCTGTCATGGCCTGGTACCACCATACGTGCCGTGGAGGAACCATTTATCCCTCCCTGAGTACACCTCTAGACACCCCCAACCCTCCCTCCTCATGAATTGTGAGGCGGGGGTGTGGGCATGCGCGTCGCCAGACCACAAAAACGATGTACCCAAACGGCTTGCAAATCCGGCTGATTAGCCGGTGCGTGGCTCTTTGTGAGGAGGGGGCGGTCGGCGGTCGGGGTCTCCCTCTCCTCCCCTCACCTCCCACCAGTGACCCCGCCTCTTAGCTGTGTTTGTCAGGATTACCCCAAGTGATCCAGACCAGCCCGAGCTATGAAAGGATCGAGGTTTTTTTTTATCGTGATGGATCTGTAAAGAGAGGCGTCGCAACCTTGGCATCTCTCTCTCCCTAGAGCCGAGGTATCAAGGAGGAGCCTTTAATAGTGATGTTTAGATGCCATAGTAAGTACGTCGCGCTGAAGAAGGCCATGTAAGCTGCTGGAGTGAAGTGCCGTTCTTCCCGTAGGTGAAAGGAACATGGTAATCGTATTATATATGAAGAATAAAAAGCCACATTACTGTTCGGCTTACGTGAGGGAGCGCCTCGATGTCTCGTGGGAGCTGGTAGCAATGACCCCCCCTGGGAAGACGAGCTGGTATCTGATTTAAAAGTGCGTTGACACGTCTTTATTTTTTTCTGAGTACATAGCGTTCAATCACTTTTACTGCTTGCTGGCAAATATATTATTATTATTATTATTATTATTATTATTATTATTATTATTATTATTATTGTTATTATTATTATTATAATTATTGTTATTATTATTATTATTGTAATTATTATTATCATTATCATTGTCATTATCATTATTATTATTATAATTATTATTATCATTACTATTATTATTATTATTATTATCATTATTATTATTATTATTATTATTATTATTATCATTATTATTGTTATTATTATCATTATTATTATTTTTATTATTATTATTATCATTATTATTATTATTATTATTATTATTATTATTATTATTATTATTATTATCATAATATTATCATTATTACTCATATTCTTATCATTATTATTGTTATTATTATTATAATTATTATACACACAAGTACACACACATGCACACGAAAAGTGTGCACTTCCTTCCATCGCTTGGCTGCTCAGATGACACAGTTGCTAATTGACGGCATTGGGGATTATTTTCTGTATCGCTGACTGCAGATACAGCGATGACTGAACAGCACTTCCCATCGTTTTGTAATGTCTGTAACATCGCGCTATAGTTTACAAAGACTTACAAAATTCTAACACAGTGTCAAAGTCATTTAACAAACTAATATATCAGAAGTACATTAATAATAGTTTTGTATCAAATACTTTGGCGGATTATTTATTACAGATTAATTGTTGTTACTTATCCATGTATGATATTGGTGTCTTGATCTGTTATGTATGCAGTTTGATCATAATGCTCCATATCAGTGACGTATGCCAACATAAATTGTGAGAAAAATTTGTTTTTGATAAATAGATGACTAATACTTAGTAGGTTTATTAAGGTGTGAAACATATTTCTCTCTTCTATGAGATAACTGCAACGAGGATGCCGAAAATAAGGACAATGACAGAAAGGTGTCTAAAATAGTCGTTCTTTAGTCAGCGCTGACAGATACGGTGTTTATTTATCACATGGGAGATGTCTAGTAAGTTGAAGAGATCTGGTAGGCAACAGGTAGAACCTTGTCAGGCGAACTGTAAGATCTTTATAAAAAGAAGACAGCAAGAGTAAGGAGACCGTCACAGTGGGATGGTGGAGCGGGTCCTGGTAGACAAAGGGCTTGTGAGGTATGAGGGCCCGGCATTACCTCAGGGCATATTGCTTTGTTAGAAACTACTGTTGGGAACCTCTCTCTCTCTCTCTCTCTCTCTCTCTCTCTCTCTCTCTCTCTCTCTCTCTCTAAGGATGTACGTATATCAATTCGCTGATATGTGTTGTTTTGCTCTAAGGATGTTAATACTATTGCTCTTAATTGTCCAGATGACAGTGCTGCCCATGGTGTTAATCGTTGACGCTGTACCAATGATCTGGTTCTTATATATATATATATATATATATATATATATATATATATATATATATATATATATATATA
>JAYMFT010382797.1:0-35951 GCA_038088735.1 Panulirus argus
TACAAACAGACAGAGTCCTGTAATATATATATATATATATATATATATATATATATATATATAAAACGTCCACTTCTTGAAATTTGAGGTGCGCCTGTAAAGCTATATGCCACTCGATCATATATGTACCACACAATGTCTTTAGACGTCCTTAATCAATCTCTACATAGCTTAGAGCAAACAACGTCTCCCCGATATTCCAATGTGGCTATAATATTTCAAGACTAAATATAGCGACGAGAACATTCTGGATCAATATATCAGTGATACCAGAACACAAGATTTCTTCAGAATTTAATAGGATAAAATAACGTGACTGCAGGCCAAGGAATCTATAGATATATATTCTTTTGGATTATGATTCTTGTAATATCCTCCGGTTTAGGGAAAAGATCATGAAGTATTATGAATATTGGGTGTCATGGTTGTCGACTGCTGAACGGTGACTAAGCCAGAAATCATAACAGAAACGTGAGGCACTTGTAAATGATAACAACGATAATACACATGTCCTCTAACCATCCAGACTGGGCCGAAATCCTCTCAAAACCAACCCAATGTGTACAGCAAAAACTATGATGTAAGGTAAACATTACATCACAGATTTGGGAGTCAAATCACTGCCTGTTAAGGTGATTCTTCGTTTTAGAACTAAATCAGTTCACGTCCTGATTTACCTTTGTATCAAAATAGGTCAATATTCATCATATCTATGTAAAGAGAAGTTTCAATTATGATTGTATTACCGCATTTGAATAGTATATAAGATGGATATATAGTTAAAGAAAAGCTATGAATCTGCCTTACGAATTGACATGGTATAGTTATCATTACACCTGAAAATTAATTCTTGTTTTCTGTCTAGCAGATAATTCATCACTGTGGCAAGTATTTATATAAATGAGTTAGTTGCTGAAAATTTTATATCCTTGCGGGCTTCTATACCTGTCGGAAAGTGTTCTCTTGACTTCATATTTGTATTGCTATCAACAACCCGTGAAGCAGTTAATTTGATTCTTACTTATGTCAACAAAACAATATTTTCGAACAAAATCCATATTTGTAGGTATACTAGATATTAGAAACTTTTTAAGTATTCCCTTAAAAAATATCAAAACAGAAGGATACCTACCAACGTCGGGACAGTCAGGGCGGCCCACCCGACAGACGCTAGTCGCTAGCTGGAACGCGCTAGAATCCTGCCGGTCATCATCGCGTGTGGACGTATTCGGTCTTTGTCTTCACTACTTGAGTTACCCTGACATTGTCAAGATGGTTCGCTGGCTGCCACTGGAATCTAACCCTGCGGTATGTTGTACACTGCTTCGTTTCCTGTTGTGACACATGTTTATTTGAGTGTACTTTTAAATCGAGCCCGGTCACCCCAAGCGTATATTACAAACATTCAGAGATGGCTCTTCTTAGTTACATGTCGCTATTTTGCAGGTATATAATTGTGTAAAGATTACAGTAGTACAGTGGAACGTGCATATATCATCAGTCAACGATAAGCAGACAGTTAGTTACTTGAAATCTCACCTTCCGGTCTGTGGATTCAAACTCCGAGTCATGCTGTGTCCGTAAGAGTTCTCTCTGAACAACGAAATCCCGAATAAAAGAGAATTTCTGTAGTTTTGGTGAAATCTACCCTTTGAAACTGTAGGAGACTCAGTTGATTAAATAAATTTATCATATTAGATTTATTATTTTGCATGTACTACTTTAGGTAATTTTACTGTTTCTGCTTCGCAGGTATGTTTTGGTTAGCGATGGTATCGTAATTTAATGAATCTTATCAAGCCTAACCTAGGGGATTAGTGTTCCTAGACGGGGGCTTCTAAAGAATATTTCTCACAGTTGCTTACATTAGTAATTTCGTAACTTCTGTGGGGCGCAAACTTAAAAATACGCTTTTTGAGTTTCGCGCTTACCGTAAACCAGATCAATATTGGTTTTAAAACATTGCATAGATTAATCGCAGTGGCTGTTTTGGTTATTCTTAAGGGCACTATGATTTTGATTGTTTGATGTCGACGAATATATGATTACCATGATTTTGGATTCGTTAAAACTCTGCTCCACCCACGTCTATCACAGTAGTGATAGATTGTGCAGGATTTCCTTTGTTTAGTAAATTCGAAGTTTAAGGGCACCAGGGAAGTAACTCATGGAGATGGAAGAAAAGTTTATCATTGGACTCCTATCAGATAGTATATGTTATATAGAATATTATCAGGGAAACTGGTCGATTTATGCAGGTTACATTACCTGTAACTTAGATATGTTAGATGATTATGGTCTCATGAGTACATTGCTTTTCTGTCGTTTTTTGTTCCACCATTGTTTTTATGCATTTTCCACCATGCATTCACTTCTTGATACTATGACATGTGGGAGGAAGCAATCGCTTGTATTTGTTGACCATAATGTAGCAGTGAAATTGAAGATAAATCAGTATTGCAAAGAAAACCTATGAGTATTTTTACATATGTTCTGTAGTGTTGAGTATAACCAAAAAGACAATATAGTCACTGTGACAATATAGCCACCATGACAATTTAATCACTGAGACAATGTAGTTACTATGATGATGTAGAAGGTAGGCTAGGGTTTGGGATCTGAGCTTCTTGGTTGGAGGTTAAATAAAGTGTATAGCTATAACTGGTTTAATCCAGGTTTCCATACTTTTCAAGATGACGGTAGGTAAACTAATGATTAGTGAAATTGATATCTCTTTTCATCTGTATTGTCCATTAGCATGAGTCTCTCATGTGTACAAGTTAACAGTGAGAACTTGAAACATCAAAATCAAATGCCTGTTCAAATTTACTAATTTGTCATAAAACATTTAAAGAATTTAGGTTTTGCGTGAATTATGCCACTTGAAAATGGTTTAACCTAAAACTTAACATGGTTTCCCACATGAAGAAAATTTATCTGGCAATATAGCTATTCCCTCATGTAAAGAATTTATTTTATATTTTGCTCGAGTTGTACCTCTTATAAAAGGTTTATCTTGAAATTTAGCTTTTCTGACAATCTAGAAGAAAATATTCCCTTGGCCATGGAAGTTAACAGATGTTTATAGAAATTTTCTCTGGGGGGCACCACAGAAAAGTTATAAATATGGAAGAATTGCATATTGGTGGACTCCTTACGCCAAGAAGTGAATTAGACTGGTGTTGCGTACTATGGGAAATATTTTTATGTCCCATTGTATTAAAAAAAAAAAAAACTGATAGTGGTGAAGGCTGTGATGATTTGGGGAAAATGTGGGATTGATTAAGAAAGAAGTAGGTGAAACTTGAAGTCAACAGAACATGAAAAATGTAACCAAACTTCACTTAGAAGCAGAGGTTTAGTTTAATTTTGAACATTTGTCAGAGAATAGTCTGCAAATGATTTCAGTGTCACATCATACCATAAAAAGTAAACAGTTACACATGGTGGCTGCTAGTGCTGCCACCCAACCTCCATATTCCATTCCTTAGCAGCATACTTAATAAAGTTTGGGATATATCCACCTTAAATATTAGTTGCTTGTGAATGTTATGTGAATATTTATCTTAGGGATTCCTGATTTCTGCAAATGATCACCAAACCCCAGAGCTTTCCTGATGTTGATAACTATCTCTGACACATTTATTGTTGTAGGATTAAAAGAAACTGTCATGCAGTGCTGGTGAAGATCATTTCTGCTAAGTGTAAGGATTCCCTTGAGATGAGTTTCTTCAAACGCCATGTTATTTCATTGGTTCCTCAAATAAACAATTTTCCTTGGGTGTTTTTAATATTTTCCAAACTATTTCCACCCCATATCTCCAAATACAGTGGTTGTTTCCACCTGTTGTATTTCACTCCCAGTGACTGCACTTAAGTTGACAAATATTTCTTGGAAAACCTTTCTAGTTAATATTTCCAGTATCTTTTGAATGATCAGTGATAGCTTTGTCATTGACACCAACAGTTGACATAAGGAAATTGCAGACAAATATTGATTACTGTCCACTAAAAGTATTAGATTGAACTGTATGAAACTTGGAAATACTAATGAAAATTTAATATAATCCACTTCAGAAGTCACAAATAACAATTCGAGTAGAATTAACAAGTGAAATTATTGGTGCTGATGTGTGATGATTATAAAGTTGATTCTGATTTGTCTTGAATGTCATTGAAAGGACTCCAGTGGTCTGATGCTACGTGCTTTCCTTTGTAACCTTTTTATGTAGCTAAATGTGTTACATCCAAATGTTTTCCTCCTAGCTAATGACTTACTTTGACATAATACACTGTTGATTATGGTTGCACTTTCCCAGTGATTCTAGGAATGATCAGTATTTAAATATAATCTTGTACATCAACCCAACGCTTCTGGTTTTCATCGCCCTCTCCACAACTAACATTAGTTCGAAGGATAAGAGAGAAATTTCCAAATCATGCTCTATCAGTTTTATTCTTTTTTCCACAGAGTATACTATCATTGGAAAACAGATTTCCACTTTTATGTTGCTCCTAAACTGGAAATTTTCATCAATTTTTTTTTCTAAATGTGGACATTAGAGAATTTAAATTTGTATGATTGAACTGATGTTATGTTAATTTGGTAATTAACCAGATTATTATTATTGCTTTAATGTCTTTTTCTGTTCATTATTACAGAAATTTATTTACTGACGTTAAGAACCAGGAGTAGAACAAAACACATCTCACAAGATAACCAGTGGATGTGGTCACATTTTTCAGTGAAAAGCTTTTTCAAGTGCTTATAAATGATGTTTCTCAATAAGTGCAACATTGCTTTGTAGTTACACGAAAAACTGCAAGGCCACAAGTATGGAGTAAGAACAAAAGTAGATTATGAAGAGTTTGAACATAGATTACAATACACTTAGGTTTATTTTTTAATATAAATATTGTGGTTTGATAAAGTTTACCACTGTAATGAAATTTCTGAAATATTTCTTCGAAAATGAAGGCTAGAAAGAATTTAATGTAGATTGTAGATTTTGTTGATGGGAACTAGGATGATAAGAGAAGGCAAAAATGAAGAATAAAAATGTTATCAATTTAATTCATGCTCTTATTTATTGCTTTTACCATTTCATTTTCCTCTTGAACTGTATACAATTATCCAAAGTTTTTAATAATGGCAATAAGGGCTCCTTAAAGCAAGAATATAGATTTGCTGCCACTTAAAAAAAAGTCATGAAATCTGTTAGTGAAAGACTGTGCTGGCATCATTTTCTTTGTCATTAGATTTGCTTTTTGTAATTTTTTTTGAACAATTTTTTTTTAGCAAGTGAAATCCATGTATAATTACAAGAAATTGTAATTTAGACATGGTGTCAAAATATCAGACATTGTATTTATATTCTTTAACCATTTTTATAAACTGAATAATAATAATAAAACGTTTTTTACTTTTCAGGTTATGAACAAGGTAAGAAGCTTAAGATATCCAGATGAAGGTTTGTAAGTAGAAATTTGTGATATTTATATTTACACTTTAAGAATAGTTAATATGGGAATTTCACCTATCTACAGTGGTGATTATTCCACAAGTCATTCCTGCAACTAACAAAGTAACAAGCGAAGTGAGGTATCTGTTGTGGTCATTAATTCACTTAAAACGCTGCTGTTAACAGTTCAGGTAAGTGTGCTTCTTAGTTTGCAACTTTTCTGTGTAAATGCTTACTTTGTAAATAAGGTATATGCTGAGTTGCTTCTGTCCATCACAAGTTGTTTATTGGTGACTCAAGGAATGTTTTGTTTTGGATAGCGACAACTTCAACCAGGTAACCAGCACATCTTAGGCATTGCCTGTCATAATTGAAAATAGATTTTGTTATTCGTTGGATAATTAGATGATTGAATAAGCTACACATGTTGCTGGACGCCAGTAAGAACTATTGCACTTTCCTATTTATAATGTCTTAGTTATGCATCCACTTAGGGTGAATTGTAAGTGTGCAAGTTGAAGGTAGATTTTGTAGTCACGATTTTGATTCATGCATGAGTTAGTTTTTGGGTAAATTATCTTTGCTAGTTATTGGTGATATGTTTGAGGTAATAAGTTCATCAAATTTATGTACTGTTTGAGAAGTATGTTTTCTTAAGGTTTACATAGGATTCAATAAAAAAACTTTCAATTTACAGTACAATAATGTAACTTATAGTGTTTTATTTAAGGTAATAGGCATCAGTTCATAACTGCTGTGTAGATGAACTGAAAGTTATAACATCCCAGATGTAAGGAATATACCTATGTCTCGATATTCTCTCATTGCATTATGTGTACAATGGAAACAACAACAAAAAAATACAAGTAGTGCCGTATCATCTTAACGTGCTGGCACTCTGTTCTTTGCAACAGCATTAGTTATGATGGCACCCTGTTCTTTGCAACAGCATAAGTTATGAAACTAACCACTTAGTAGAAATAAAGCTTACACCAACTTTTCGTTTCGGCAACCTGTACTTGGTTCTCCCTCCCTCTGAAACCACAACACTGACAAAACATATACTCACTGTAACTACATAAGCATTAAACAACTACTTAAACCCATTCGTAAACCATTCCACCAGACTTGCATCTACCTGCAGCTTGATTTTATGGGTATGTACAAGTTACAGACACTGATTGCGGTATTTTGAGAATGAGCTTGTATGCTCGAGATGTGTTAAATTTGTGTTTGTAGTGTTATAGAGATAAATGATGTCCGGAGCATAAGTGATTGTAATCCGTGTATGCGTAGGAGTGTGGTTTCAGAATGGTGTATGGTTGATGGGATGATGGTTAAAACTGAGTTGTGAGGACGGTTGTTTTGTTCTTTTCGGGTCATTTGGATGTCTATTTTTTGTATGTGTTTGTTGGGGATGAGGGAATCTGTGAGTATAGGTTGCTGAAGTGTAAAGCCTAAGTTTTTAGTTTGTACTTGGTGATGGTGGTGAGTCATGGAGTGGTTTGTGTGGGAGGGAGCTCGTGCTGTTGCAGTGAATTTGATTGCCAAGGGTATTGAGGTAGGATTGGATCAGTAGGATATTAGTTCCATTGTGTAGGTGTTGAACACTCGTGGGAGTGAGGCATGGTATGATGGGAACATTATTTTTTCATTGTTCAGTGGCCAATGAAACTTGTCAGGTTATGTTCCAACATAGCTCGTTTGCATGAATGGCCATGATACAGTATAGTACCTGAGGCAGGGAAAATAATAACAATGGTTGCTAAGTCTGTGATGGGGATGCATTCACGCTTTACAGGTAATATGAAAATATTTTATGTTCGAAACCTTGTTGCAGCAGAGTTTCAGTGAATGGAGGTGTGTCTTTTTACTATGTGGGAGTGAGTATTTGGTTACACCAGTGACGCGCCAGAGCCCGTATTGATTTTTGTTGTACTTTGGTATTGGTTGAAGCCATTGAAGGTAGGTATGCGGTCTTTGTTGATACATTCTTGACATGCTAGGTCGACTCCCCACCACCTCAGCCACCAATACTGGGAAACGCGAGTATGCCATGCCACCGAATGTGATACACGTATTTGAATATAAGGGTTTAGCGAGGAACGCTCTCATGTAGTTAAGGAACTTAACTTTTGGCGAAGTTTGGGAAAAGCTTAATGTGACGAGTTTGCCTTGACGTATGTTGCATCTGGTGCTGGTTACCCATCAAGAAGTTTTTAAAACTTACTGTACAATCACGTCAGAGCAACGTTTCATTGTTCTGTTATTGACGAAGCTATGTTAGCGCGTCGGTCACGTCACAAACGTAGACTGAACATTTAGTAAATATAACTCCATGAGAAAACGGTTGCTTCATATGTACATACGGTAAATAAAGTATCTTACCAGTTTGTGTGAAACAGTTTGACACCATCATCGTAGGATTTTTAGAAATGCCAATTGATTTAGCTTGACATTGATAGCCCTGCTTTCATACTGTAATATATCGATTGCTTGTGACGTTTCCAGTCATTTGCCATGATGTATATCTTGATTTTATATCTATGCGGAAATAACTGTAAAGTATGGCTTCCGTAATTATTTGGAAATTTGTTTCACATTAACGCCAACCAGCCCTACCGAAGCATCCTGGAAGTGACTTCTTTTCATGTGTGTACATCTGATGTTAACGGATGGTATTATGGTTAGTTCTGTGGATAAAGTTGTTCTTGCGTAGACTTGGATATTGTCAGCACTTAAGTATTTAGTATTAACTTACAGCTTATTGCCTTCTGAGGTTGTCGACTTAATAATGGACTCTGAGAAGAATAATAGTAACTACATAAACACCCAAAGAACGGGCCATCAAAAGATGAGGGTATACCTAAACTGGACCAGGCGAATCTAACATTAGGCAGTTCTCAACTTGTCAGCGACACGTATCTTCCCACTACATAGGTGTTGACTGGTTCCCCGGATCATTGGGCATTTCTCAATCTTTCGTTGTCATATTGTTGCATACTACTTGGACGCATACGGAATCACGATAGTTTCTTGTTAATAGCATGTCCCGGTTTATGCGAAAGGGATAAACCATGTAAAGTCATCTGTTTAATGTGATGTTTTTCTATGTTAGAGTTGGATTTTCATGGATGGGTTTATTCACATAAGAGTTTTGGGTGGAGGGATGAAGTAAGGGATAGGATGACTTCCATGATGTTAATACGCTGTTGTTTTCCTGTGTTGGCGAGGTGCTACGGAATCTCTATCGCCTTTGCTGTTATTTTTAGCCAATTCGTATTTGGCGTCTGTAAGTCATTGTGTATTTGCTTGGAGTGTAAGGTGGGGGTGGTGCACACTCTTAAGCCCCCGTTTGTTTGCTCATGCTTTAGTAAGGCGTGTGAATTATGTTTGCCTGTGCATGTATGTACTTTGTGTTTGTGTGCTTTTCGTGCACCTCCTTTGTGTATGGGTGCACATGTGCTCTTACAGTGCATGTAGTTCGGTGCAGTGTGAATTACCATCTATATAATGCCGGTGTATTTTTCAAGACATTAGATAGATGAATATTACCAAGTTTGTGGGTCCTGAAATACCCCTGAATTACAAGAAGCCATCGCGAGACAAGGCAAATCGATAAGAACCCATTACTAGTAATATATATATTTCTAAAGCTATAGACAAGGGCGTTTCACAAGTACCTGGCCTCTCAATAAGGAACGTTGACGGCTTTCTTCCCCCCCCTCCCCGGCTTAATCTAGTGCTTTTTCAGATTTCTTTTTTATGAGAAACATATGGATAAGTATGCTGGACTTATGAAAAGGAGGCAAGACTTCTTAGAATGTTCGAGCCCGACGCAGCGCGCGCCGCTCCCACGTGCTTGCGCGGTACGTGTCGGTTCCCGGGTGGATGGCGCGACCCCTAGGGCGTTGTCAGGTAATTTGTTTACCAGGGTGTTTAGGCATGATGACGTATGACGGGACTTCGACAGCCAGTAGCTGGTATGAATTAGTAATGTACTCACGGTTACATATTGTCAGTTGACTGGGGTTAGTGTATTAGTCATTGGTTAATACAAAAGGAAATAAAGGCTGTTACGTAATCATTCTAAGATTACATCATGATTAAAGATTAGGGGCAAATAATGGAATAAATTATGGTATAGTAATAAACATTTGATAGCTAAATGCTGTAGGTCGCGTATGTTGCACAACAGTAGTGCATAACATTTCCTATGGTAAGGAAAACAATGTTTACAGAAATCGAACCCGGAACGTTAGCGGTAAGCAGACACGATACTGTATGTACTTGTTTCCTTCCTAGTTTTTCAAGTTTGTGAGATTTATAACCTATATAGATGGTTTCTTAAAAAAGGAAGGCAACCTGAACTACTGTAGCCAATGACAGGCCTATACAACAAGATGACTGACGTGTAATTAAATGTGAATACTTATTTTCATTGTACGGGGTCATAGATCTACTACGCTCTAAGGACCCCATATCTTGTACTTCGTCGTACAGTGGTGTAACGATGTGTTGAACACAGCATGTTTGAGAGATATACCTGTAATGATTTTAGAGCTCGAAATCATAAAAACAAAAAATCTAACATAAGAAAAAAAACTGCTATTGAAGATGGTTAACAAAGAAATAAAATGTGAAGGTCTCTTGATGTAATCGGCTAATTTTCTTGGGCATTATGCTGAAGGTCGACGCCATGCTTGTTGCTGTCAAATGATTTTGTTTACGCTATCATTGGACATTAATAAATGTATATTGTAGCATCCACCGGGGTTGTCGAAATCGACACGGTAATATGTATCTATAACTGGAGCGTCTGTAAGTTAAGGTAAGTTCGCGACGAAGTGAAGGGATAATGGCGCCATGCAGGACAGTCGTCACCAAGGTTATCGATCACGTGGTGCGGCTGGCAGAATGTCTGGCCAGGCAGTAGAGGGGTTACCGCTCTAGGGAAACATTTTGTTCTGGTCACATATTGATAAGGACACTGCATGGGATTTTCGCATCCATGCATATGCTTAATTCTGGGTTATCTACGTATCTACTGGTGTTCATGTGTCTTGTGTTCGAACGAGTTGTAATACTTGAATACGTAACTGGAAAAAATTACTACATTGCGTTAAAAAGATATTGTGTCGTTAATAGACAGGACATTCTATGAGCACTGAAACTTGTAAATATCAAGATCCGGGGGGGAAATGGGTCGATAGGGAGTTGCTCCTTTGTAATCCAGGATGAAAATGACGCGGCTTCGGAAGGGCTACACAATTGCTACATGTTATTTGATATTATGCTGCTCCAACATCATGGATTGTTGGAGTTGAGCTGCGGAGCGTAACGTGTTGCGGTCTTTCAGTAGCTTCCGGTGGACCCAGGTAAAGGTCATTGATAGGTGAGCGCGTCTGTTGTGACAAGGTCTGATATTCTTCAAGTGTTGATTGTTGTGGGCTTAAACATGACCGAGTGTCTTCATTCTTCCCGTTTGTATTGCTTAACACGATGATCTTTTATTTTGCCTCCTTATTTACAGACTAGGTAATTCATTGGAGTGGTACGGTTGGCTAGATATGTTGGGTTGGTTATTTCGGCTTTAGGATGATCGACTGCCAAGGTCATTAAGACCGTCAACGTCATTTTGTAACCGCCATCTTAAACATATAAATATGTTTAAGATAATGCTAAAACCATGCACATTCTTACTGCGTGAAAGGCAAAAGGTAATTAAAAAGTTTGCCTATGAGTTTGTATCCTTTACTGCGAGAAAAATCTGACATATTAAGTCTTAAGCAGCTTGATCAGAATTATCAAAGCCTTTGATGATTAACCTGTTAACCATCTCTTTTCTTAGCTAAATAGATTCAAGTCATTTAATCAGCTCTTACAGGATTTGCTTCTTAGCCTGGGAATCATCTTGGTAGCTTGATGCTGCGCCGTCTCTATTCTGTCTGTCTCTCTTTTTAGGTAGGGTGACCAAAACTGAACACTATTCAAGATGGAGACAAACCAATGAATTATAAATATGATTTCTCTGTACTTGAGAGGCCATACCTGTGCATGCAAGAATATTGTTTGCTTTTATCATTGCTTATCTACACTACTTTTGTTGTAGGTCATTAGAGAGTATTACGCCCATTCTTTGCAATTTCGATTTTACTGCCCTTATATGAACTTTAAGCTGATCGATTATAAAATTCATATGACATGAGCCTAGTCCATCAATTCGTCTGTCCGTTTGAAGCTGTAGAACGTTCTTACGACACCGATAGTGTTATATGACTTTTGTTCCCTTCAGCAGAAGTCTGATCCCTATGTTCTACAGTTCTTCAGTCTGACTATTCGTAGCGCGATAACGGTTCCTTCCTTCTAAATAGAACGTAGTTTGTTCAATCTTAGTTACTGAGAAGCCTCATCAAAAAGAAAAAAAATCTTCAGATTGCTCCAGTTTTGCGGTGTCAAATGCACACTTGAGCGGAGTAATTAATTTTTTTAAATTTCCCCAAATGCTAGGATATAGTGGCTCGTTCTACACGTATCCATGGTAGCATTCATAAGCCTCGACCAGGAAACTTAGGTGTTTTGATATGCTTGTATAATTCCAGAGGTAACTCCGTGAAAAGAAACTGTTCATTACAAGCCACATTGAGGCAGGGTGGAATTCCATACTTTTTAAGTTTGGAGGTGTTACTTGGCCATGTTCATTATTCACACGGGGCCTTCAGCTGTAAAAGGCCGGGTGACGCACGTAGCCAGGAACTTTTTTCGTGGGACACTTCTCTTCGTTCAGCATTGCCGCGCGCTGGCCATGAACTGTGTGAGAATTTATTATATTTGTGTGTCTTGCATTCTGTATAGAGGCCGTGTGGAGATGGTGTGGTGTCTAGACTGTGGGTTGGTGGGTGAGTCACCTGCCTGGAATCCAGGCCTCCGCAGACATCGATCCCACGTGCGGCTCTCTCTCCGCCATGGCTTTCGCATTGTTTGTATGTGGTATGCATAACGGCCTCGGTGACCCGCAGTATAGATTTGGGATTCCAGAAAGATAGTTATCGACTTCACTAGGACACATTTTCTCCTTCGCTTAAAACTGAGAACTTTATTTGATATTCTGTGTACTCCGTAAAGGATGGCCTTACTTTGGGCAAATTGTTGCCCAGTTTTCTGTTATGGTATTGCGTCTGCTGATGTATTTGAAAGCAGTTTATTTCCCTTCCTTTCGGTCCAGGTTTGGACTATTCACGATGGCCTAAATTTCGGCGGACTCCGCTACACGCAACCACTTGATGCTCGACACAACGGTCGCATTGCTCACAGCCAAGATGGCGGATGGGTGCATTGAAGATCCTGCACACGTAATATTTTATGTCGGCACGGTAGCTTGAGGCCAGGCAGAGTAAAATGTTCAAAGTGGCGTTGGCGAGTTGTTTTCCGGTTTTTTTGTTTATGAGTTGGTCTGGAAGACCATGGAAGTTTTCGGCAGTATACGAAACTACACATCAGTTTCCCGAACTGACTGAAAGCAAGCAAGAAAGCAACAAACTGAGATAGCTGGGAAATATTCCTTTATGGCCCACTTGTTTGAGAGACCGTTGTAATACAAGGAACGGCTGTAGCTCGTTGATTACGAGACCGGCTTTGTTTCCGACGGGAGGGGTAAGTATGGAAGAGAGATATAGTAAGTGGAAAAAAAAAAAAAAACCATGGACGCCTAAGCAAAGATGAAAATATCGGGAAAAAGTAGAGAATTTTACATGAAACCATTCGGTTGTTTCCGGCACTTAAAATCATGTCAACTTGTTCCCCATTTATGCACATTGATTGTCATCAGGAGCCTAAATAGCGGTTATATCGTTCCCAAAAGTAGCATATGGTATTTCAGCTCACGTCTCACTGAATACCGGAAACTCTCGACGCCGTAGATGATAATGTTCCCAAGTTAGCATATTATGAGGAAGTCACGTCGCCTTGGCTTCCGGAAACGTCACAGCAATTGCCGAAGTTTACCGAAGTGTGACAGCAGAGATGGCGGTTGTCAGCTCGAACAACACAGCAGACGAGTAATAACGAACGTGGTACAGACAGTTACCATTCAGTTTATATGCCGAGAAACGCACCTCTGTATATTCTGAGACACTTTTGTTGAGTAAAAACAAGTACTGCGTTTTCCAGTCAAGATAGAATTCATTAATCCAAGAGGATCCTGTGTATATATGAGAGTTTGTGGTATTGATTTTGACTACTATTGTGGTCCTTGTGTGCACAGGATCTTCTAACAGTACAAAGGAAACTTTTAATGGTCTTTATTATGGTCTTAAAGATTTTCGTAAATATCATTGAGGATTAATGAGATAACCAGAGTATAACTGAAGTAAGATGTAAAATAGAGTTTGGATAGCTACTATGGATATCGTCCTCAGACTTTGACGCTTTTAGAGCAGCAGTATTAGTACTGCCCAAGGGTACCAGAAACTGTAATGCGGCTTGGAAACCCAACCGTTGCATGTTTGTTTCGTATTCTAAGGTTCGTCTACACTAGACTCGCACACAACCGCCTCGCTAGTGGATATTTATCTACTCGGCAAACAGTGTCTTGCTGGGAATAACTCTCCTTGCGAAAACTTTGCTGCTGTTTTCGCGGTTTTGAAAATAGTTTCGTCTTTGGGGGGGATTCTTGAGGTAGATCAAGATAATGCTGATCTCCATGTTTATGTCAGAAGACTTTCCCTCTGAATTTTTGTTTTCTGTTATTTGGGTAGCCTTTTTTTTTTATCCATTGATCATGTTATTCCATCGATGTTCTGTAAAATTTGTTTAAACCGTACTTGGAACAGCATTTGCTTTCTCGGCTTGCAATGAACAAAATAAAAGTTTTGGAAAAGGTGTAAATTATGGAAAAGGTGTAAAGGCAAGAGGCACGAGACAGTTTCCGAAGGCAACTGCAGCAAAATAGCTCTTTTACTACTTTCACTGCCGGGTTAGTTAACTCACAGCCTGATATTAAACATATGGCTTGATGCTAGTTATTATGAACGGTCTAAAGTTTCACAGGGCAGTTACTACCCTCGCGCGTCCTTGTCTCTCACAAAGACTTAGTAATATTATAGTCACACACACACACACCAGAATACACATGTAACATATTAATTACCTTATCCAAAGGTAACCAATCACACAAAGATGTATTGAATTATTGCTTCAAGTCCAAGTTTATGGCACCCGCCTTAAGTTGGTATGTAGTCACTGACAAGTGCCTTCATTTCTGTGCAGTGGTTAGTGACCAGCGTCACTATCAAGTTAGCCAACTTTTGACTAAGTACAACAAAGTTCATATAAAACCGGATTTTTTTTTTCGCACGCTAGCATTAACGTTGCTGGAATTTTCATGCATGTTGGGGTAAATGGATTGATATTTTCAAGGCATGAGTACCATGGCGAAGACGTCATTCTTGAACAGTTAGTGGCCACGGGTGGGAAGCAACCTCTTGGTTATTGAGTTCATCCACTGTGGTCAGTTGGCCGTGTGTGTATTTACCACTGCTTGTGTCCTGCTGAAGTGTAGTACTGTCCAGGGAGACCTGCTCCACCTTAACCATACTGGCTAATGGACGACGGGATCTGTGAACCTCTCCCCACACTTGAGCGTTGTAAAACTTGGTTGGGGCAGCGAAAGTATTGGTGTTCTAGTAACATCTGTCGCAGTACAATCAATACATGGTGAAAGAGGAAGTTCAGCACACACACTAAGCAAGCAGCCAACATGTTGGGGTCTTTGAAGACGACATCCTTATAATTGACAGAATCTATGGCAGGGAGAGGAGCCATGAAGTTAAGGTATATGGGGCATGGCACACCATGTCACGGGGGGTGCGAGGAAACTGGTTTAGCTGCAGCGTACTCCATGTGACATACTTGCAGGATGGTGCGTGTTGTCCCTTGCAATTCAGAATTCAGAAGTTTGTTCCCGGTAATGAAAGGGACCCCGTCCGCGTGCATGCGGTACAGCGATACCAGGTGGAACTTAAGACAGACTTGTTGGTAAAGATCAACAATGTTCACATTATCTCCAGACTTAAACAGTTTCCTTAATTCATTTTGAAAATCAGGCTGTTCAAGTAGTTTTTTAGTGAGTTAAATCCCTGGTGGCTTGGTTCCAGAGAGTTCACTGTGCAGGGGACTACTGACACAGTTACCCAAGCTCCATCATGGTCCACTAATTAAGATTCTATGTTTTATGCCTCGAGGGGAAAACCTTGAAGCAGATCTCTCTGGGCTTTTATTCACTACAGTGCACTATAGAGGCACAGGTCTGTGCTAGAAGGCTGTGATGGCCTAATATTTATCTTTTTAGCCAGTAGTTCCTGATAACATGGTGTTTGATGATTCATTATACTACGGTCTAGCATTATGGCGTGCGTTGACAGAAAGGTAGGTTTTAGCTATGTTCCTCTCTGCTCCTGCACACGCAGAAATCCCGGCAGTGTCTCAATCTCTCCCTCACACCCTTCCTCAGGAAAAACGAGCCACATGTTCGTTCTGGTCATAATTTCATTAGTCTGGTGGGGAAGGAAGGAAATTGCTGACTGAGGATGGAGAAGCAGGCTTTGCTTCGTTGTTCATTGAGGCTGAGTTTTGTTTCCCCTCATTGACTTGATTTGTTGCAGCAAGGCTGGCGTGTTTATTGTGCACCTCAAACTGCACAGAGGTTGAGAGACTAGGCCACAGTGAATGAAGTGCATTATAATCTGCTGTAGTAATGCTTTTAAGGTGCTGATGTAGTAGATTACGTTCCGTGAATTGCTGAGACCTTCTGGTGCCGTGGTCCCAGTCTTGTTTTTCTTTGAGCCTCTAGGCGTCCTCCAGGGTGTGTCTTGGGCTTATGCTGGTAAACAGCGCGTCTAGAATGTTGTAGCTGGTGAGTTGCGTTATTTGTTGCTCGAGTGGAAGCCGAAGGTGTAGATCCTGGCGCGGCCGTTTGTAGGCAATGCGGTCCGATGTGTCGTGTCTGTATGCTGTAATGACACGATGGGTGTTGGCCTGGGTGAAGACAGGGAGGAGGAGGAGTTAAGTGGCCTTGCGATAATTATCGACAGTCGGGCCGGACGCAGCGTTTCTGACCTTCAGAATAGATCGTGTTGAGGATGATTTAGGGTTACACGTGCATTGGTCTTAACCCACCTGACCTGCCTGTGTGGGCCAAAGATGTGTATATGATATCATTATTGACGTGGGATTACATATTCTTTATTCCTTCCCAAGTCTTCCTCAGTGTCACCATATAAAGCCTACTGTATCTTCGTTGACACAAATTTCAGTGTGAAAGTGTGTAATGTTGGTCAGTATGCAGAAATGGACCCCTTCACTCCTTGGACACCCAACCATTGACGCCCTTCAGTTGCTTTCTCTAGGCTTTTACAGTAGTTCCATACTCTGTCTACCTGTGCGAGCTGCATAAGTACAGGGAAGAAATCTTTATAGTTATTCGCGGGTGTTGTCTAAAATGCTTAAGATTTAGGCCATTCAGTTAGTGTAGTCGTGTAACAGAACGTTATCTTAAGCTCTTTCCCTTGTTTAATCCGAAGCATTTTAGCCCCTTGAATATATACATAAGTCCGTGTCCATTATTGATTAGGTAGGTAGTAAACCATAGATAGGTCTGTTAGCATTCCCCCAGGAAACTGGTGCATTTGCTTAATATCGAACAGACTTATGTACAGCTTGAGAATCACGCCATAATGTCTGAATTATCAAAAAGTGGTCTTTAAGCGGAAGAATAGGCAGGCGTAATTGTATTGGACATAACCGGCTTTGATGAGGTGAACCAGGTGGTGGTGTAGCAGTGGTAGAGGGAGGGGAGAACAGAGCCCGCCACCAACCAGGAAGCTCTCCTGCTACGTGTTGCCGTCAGCTGACGTAAGGAGCTGTCCACCTCTCACGCTCGATAACGTCAGACGGGTGCCATGACGCTGGTGTGACGTCATTCAGCGGGTGTGGAAGTCGGTAGCCGGTATTCGTGACTGGTGAGGGTTGGGCCGTGCTGCGTGAATCACCCCAGTTGAGGGTGGGGTCGTGCAGGGTGAGTCATCCCCCTGTTGAAGGTGGGGCCGTGCTTGGGTGAGTCGCCCCTGGTTGTGGCAAGGACAAGAATCGTTGAAATCTGCGTATAGGTGTTGTCTCCCTCATTCCAACAAGGAAGACAATGTCCTGCTTCTGGCGACCTCCTTCCCACATAGTACTCCCACTCCCCCGTACTTTACAAACGTGGTTTGCGAGTATTCCAGTGCCACGCGTCCCTGTATGGCTGATAGTGCCACATATCCTCGTACTGGTCATGATTGACACGCTGATCGTGCCACATGCCTTCAGTCTGCCTGTGCGTGACAGGCTGACAGTGTCCTATGTCTCCACGCAGCCCATGACAGACAGATTGATAGTTTCATGTCTAATGGATGTAGTGAATTGGCATACCTTAAGGCTGTGTCATAATCTGACATCAAATTTATGCACCGACTCTAGGAATGTTGGGGCTGGGATGCAGGTGGTGTCAAAGGTTGGGCATTCGGTGGCAAGAGATGGCAAAGTGATTGATTGGTAATAAGTAGAACTGTCTTCATTGCAAATGTGATTGACAAGGGGAGTTTCGGAGGGAATCGCGTTTCTTCAGTCTGTCCGACTCTTTTAATATTACGCGACACAGCGTGGGTTTTGGGTTGCTTCAGGTGTTGTAAGAATTTTTAGTGCCCGTATTTCGCGGGTTATCTTTACGGAGGGTGTTGAAGTGATGGCCTAGGACCCCGGCTCCCTGCTACTTCACTGTTAACATGGGATGTTATCCAAGGCTTTCCTGATATAGCTGACGTAATAAACCCACTTAGTTTCTACGTCATGCACGCTTAGAACTTCAGTGTGTGGTGTAATGTCTTGCGGAATCGGCAACCGACTTGTATGTCTTGACATTTGGGACAGGAGGCCATATAAAGGATGGTGAGTAGCATTGGCTAGGGGTGGTAGTTACTGGTCAGCTGACTCGGCTGTATTGGTTTAAAGTGGGTCAAGGATTCTTGCACTGTGAGAGAATATCTACAACTTGTGGTAAATACCACTGTTCCTGCAGGTCCGTGGTATTGATTTCAGTAAGGCCCACACGGCGCTGACTTGGCTCGTGGGTACCTACAACCTATTTTTTTTTTTTACTTACCCATTTATACAGTACAAGAAGGAAATTTTACACTCATGGGGGCTCTGTCTCATGAACCCATCTCTGTTAGCATCCAGCTTCTTACAATTATGGAAAAAATGTAAATGTCTTTGAAATATAACCTCCTGCAGTTGCTTTAATGTTTGTGGTTTTGATAGGTCTCCAGTAGCTCTGAATAAGCCACGAATCTGATCAGTCTGTAAGTACTGTTTGTATAAAATTTAGTGCCGGACTTAAGATTGTGTACAGAATTAAAAGGTTTTCATAAACTTTGTCTGTAGTTGGTAGAGCGTCCCTTAACTAGTAGGTTTGTACACCGTCTTTAGCGCGATACAGTTGCTCGAGCACTCTTAACTCTCAGACAGTGATGTATATTATAATAGAACACGACATAGGGAAAGTATGTTTAAGATTGATCGGAAACTTAAGACGGGACAAAGGTCAGTCGCCCACGAGATAAAAGATTTTGGTAGGTAAGGGATAAAAGTTGTTGTCAGAGGCTTGGTCACACGGAGCATTTAGAGGTCAGTCCCAGTTATTATGCCTATCAGTAAACAGCAGACTGTCACCTCTGTGCTTGTGTGAGGACTCTTAATTGATCTCCACTTTTATAGCTCTTGTCAATATGGCTTGTATTTTATCCTCTGTGGCCGCAGTAAAATTCTGTAGCTATTTTACAGTTATTATTACTTCGTGTCATATATGTCCCTCTTCAGCTGATCAAGTGCTGTAGGCAGCGTGGGTAGAATGGACAAAGTATATTTTCATGACAGTAGAATGAGAGGTGTGGGTTGAGGCTGTCTCCTGGGCCAGGAGCTTCATGACGCTGCTGTACCACCGCTGTGGTTCACCAACTCCATGGCGGACCACAGCTCTCTCTCTCACCCCACTCCCTGCCGGGCCTGACCATACGTCTCCGCCCTTCTCCCCCTCCACGTCCCCCACCCTCTCCATCCGCCGCCGCCGACTCTCCACCCCTCTCTGCTCCCTCCAACCCGCCACGAGATTGCCGACCCTGCTCATTCCGCAACTGGCGATCCTCATCTTTTTCGCCGACCTGGGCCACTTGTCTTTTTGTGAACAGATTACCCTGAACTGCTCTGACCATTCTGCCGCGGATGACCACGGACTACAACCCTTTCCACTACAGCTACCGGCAGCCAGAGATTACCCCCACTTCCGCCACCGGCAGCCACGTACCTCCCTCCCTCCCCGCTCCGCTAACAACGAACCTCTCCTTCCGCCAGTTGGTAGCTACCTACCCATTCCCATGTTTCCCCTGAGCAACCAACCCTGTTCTGTTCCTCCGCGCTACCCACCACCGTTTCCTCTCCCCACTATCATCACTCAGGGTGTCCATCTCGGACAGTCCTTTCTGGTTTTCTGGAAGGGAAAAACGTTTATAGATTTGCAGGGCTAACTCCCAAGGGTTGATGACGTAATCCCTGAGTACTGAGCCAGTCGATTTACTGATGCTTAAGACGCTATTCTGAAGGGGGTTAAGTCTTCGTTTTCAGTGTGTTCAGTCTTGATTTTGAAGGGGGAAAGACAAGACGCCCAAAAGCGCACCTCAGTAGGCTGAGAGGTGCTAGGGCAGGTCAGGGTGGATGGTGAGACAGCAGCCAGGGGCAGTATTGCCAGGGGAGGAGGCGGCGGCGGCCCCTGCCCTACCACGATAGTAGTACAGTTGTGAGGTCATGATAGAAATGGTAGTTGCCCTCTAGTATCTGAGAAACTCCATGAAATTATCAACATGATTATATTCTGAGGTTATTTTATTTCGAAAATAAAATCGAGAAATGTTCTTATTCGCTGAAATAGATATTCGTATTTCGTTGATTTTCCCAGGGTTCTGTCTGCTCTTGGGTTCATGACTTTGGCTTGATGCATATCTCTGTACCTCGTAACCAGTTTTTATAACATTATTATATGGAACACTTATACTGTTAAGTGTAGCAGCTGCATAAATGTCAAGCAGTGGCACATCACAGACGATGTAATCATTGACCTCAAAAAGTTTGTAATCTCTTGAGGGTGACAAAGAGAAGAATTAAGTAGAGAACTTTGCTCTTGCAGAGGTGTACGTTATTGTAATTTCGATATGTTATATTTATGGATTGCTACATCTACAATCCCTATTATATATACTTTTATTGGAAGTTCTTGAAAGTCTTTCATGTTCAATAATGACTATATCTGAGAATACCCTTGTCGACTCGTTACCGCATCCGCCTGCTTGTGGTTACAGCACGAGCAGGAAGTCACCTTCAGCAATGCTTTATCATGGTCAGTGGGCAGAAAGGAGTACAGTGTTGTCAGGGGCCTTCTTGTTCCAAATAAATCCATTTCCCAGCTCCTGCGTGGAGTGCAGTCTCGAAACTGTAGAAGCCACAAAACAGGGCTCTGGATGTATATAGCGTTACTGACCATGACGCATTCACGGGCCAACCGGGATCGAGGACTCCAGATTCGAATCCTGGTTGCGGCTGTCTGTCCACAGCCCGCCCATCCACCCAGTCATCCATATACACACCTATGTACGGTGAACACGCGAACATACGTGACCATTCACCTGAATATCTGTCTACCGCGCCATCTTACACCAGAAGACTATCATTGCATGCTGGTCTACTTACATGTCAGTGATTTTTATCCTGCAGAATTATGAGTTCGCCTACCAGTAATATTCTCGTCTGTTCCACATGTTTATTACCAGGACTTAAAGCCACTCTTCCTCTGTTGTTCCCTATGGAGTCTCCATGATCTGGGCTTTACTTTGGTAAGGTATATCTTCCGTGACTGCATCCAGAACCTTCCCTCCTTGATGTTTGTATCGTTGGTGTCCTTACGGTTAACCTTAAAGTTATATCAGAGCGTCATCGGTTGTAGGAGAGTAGTATTGATGGATGTTGGTGATGGAGCTGCGTGCGTTGTCCCGGGACCGCCGCCGCCGCCGCCACCGTTGGGATAACCCTCCCCCTCCCTAGTGTCTGAGACGGGCGGTGGCGAGGCTGACTCATGGCTGGACGCACCGTTGCCACATTGACCCCTCCACAACACAGCCTCCATCCTCTGTCACCTTTATGTTGCAGATTCTGACTGGAAATAGTTTCTCGACTCATTCTCGAATATTGCTCTTGTTTGTACTTTGTTTAACGTGAATAAGGTCTCTCAGAATGTTCGATTTTGAATGTTGTGGCATTAGTCCCGTGCTCTGGCGTTATGAGATGAGGGTGTGAGCATCATCACTGATCCATAGCCATGCTTCTTTTAAATTTCTGAAAATATTGCTGCCTAAATTCCAGTCATAAGCTCTTGATCTTGAAGGCCTAAGACAAAGTTAGCCTTGGAAATATTTTGATTGATTTTAACAAAACTCGGAACACACACACACACACACACACACACACACACACACACACACACGGACTTGGCTTGTGTACTTTGTTCTCCACTTAATTTTACTACAGGATAGAAGCAGTCGTGACCGCATGTAGTACATCACACCATTAGGTATCGACAGTATTCATTGTCGGTAAAGTGATTTCCTAGATGAGTGGAGGCACAGACGTATTAAACCTGTTTTAGATTAAGTATCTCATTAGATTTTATAATTTGATTGCTGCGGACGGAAATGAAAACCAAGGAATAAAACCAAACAAAATAATGATTCTTAACATGTTTGATTCTTGCTTGGTTATTGATACTCGGAATTTTTATTCTTCAGCTTTGAAAAAGTTGCGAACACGCTGTACAGATTATACATTCTCAACCCACATGATGTGATTTCATGAACCAAGTTGAGCAGATTTGTTGATTGTATGTTGTTTCCCATGTATGAGTAGGGGGCAGTTTTCATTTTTGAAGTGCCAGACTTGTCTGCCTTGAGGTTGGAGGGGTTCAGCCTTACAGAAAGTGAGGAAATATTGTGAAATATATTAGCATTATGCATATCTAAGTTTATTAATTTTATCCTTTACTAAATCCACCAATCTTCCACAGTTCCTGACAGGATTGGGTGTGCCAGGATCATGGGTCATCCACGATGTATATGGACTGGAGGATGAAATGCTTAGCATGGTGCCCAAACCTGTTGGTTCAGTCATTCTTCTATACCCATTCACTGATAAGGTATGTTACAAGTTGTTCCTGAGGTGAAATGACATTTTTATATATTTAGAATTACGTTTGGGATACAAAGATATAAAGTTTCGAATTTTAAGTAGAGAAATTTTTCAAATTGTAATTTTCTTTGTAAATCCGAAGGTAGTTTGCACACTTGTTCAACAATCAGCAATTAGTAAATTAGTAATTGGTATGATAAAGGACAGGGAGTGAAAGTTTGGAAATTTTTTGATTAACTGAATCCACATTTTGAAATTCTAAAGAGGCACAAGAGTGTATGATTGTTTCCCTTTGTGTGCCCAAGTATACAATGAAGGAAACTGACCACTGCTCCATGGAGATGATGATGTTCTATTTGTTTTCTGAACCTTTTTTAATAGTCCATCTACCAGTGACCAGCAAGATGGCATATTGATAAACTGTGTTCCTGAATTAGCTCATCTCTTTATCATACACTCATGCATGTTAATGCTTCTCACCAAGACATTCTAACGTTTTCTTTCGCTGACTTTTTTAAGTCTTTTCATTCTGTATCTGAATTTGTAGATATCTATCACCAGTGCTTGCACCTTTTGCGGTGCTCACTTTGCATACCATTGTTTAGCTTCTGTGCATCAGTCTGGGCTGACAAGATTTGTAAAACCTGCAGACTCATGATATGATTTTCCTAATAGCTCCAGCCACTTGTTTACCTTTCATATCTTTCTAGTGTTTCAGCACTTGTTCACTAAATGCATTCCCCTATATTTGAAATACTCTCCCATCTAGCCTCTCACCATTTAACCACATCTTATTGAAAGTATTTCAGATTGTCAGTGTCTTGTAAATACTCTTCCAAAGTATTTTTCTGTTTTGTTACCTACACTGAATGACAGATAGTTAAGGATTGCTTTATCCGTCATGGTTATTATCATCTGTCCATCTTTGCATATGTAGTCCTTCGTCAGGAGTGATACCTTAATTTTTAGCCTAACCTTGGTCATTATATGAAAACTCTGAATCACTATATTCTTGGAATTTAATAAAGCTGTTTCCTGTCATCTGAAGAATTGAATGGCTTAAATCCCAAAACTTCTAGTTTGATTGTGCCTTAATTATGCCACCTATGAAAAGGGTTTGCCTTAACAACCTACTTCGTAGCTTTGAAAATTCATCCCTAGATAGTGAAGCCATAAACATTTGTTTTCCAATCTAGTACAATTAATACCTCTTATGAAAAGGTTTGTTATAAAAATTAACCACCTCATAGAGAAACTTGAAGAAAAATCCCTCTTTAGCCATGTAATGTAACACAGATGTTTTGATATATTTCCAGTCAGTATAACCTTCCATTCGTATTTTCCCCCAATAGATATGCTACATTGTAGGGGATAAGCATTCCATGGAATGTAGTTTTTTCAGGAGAAATTTTTTTTTCTGACCAAAGTTTTACTGGTCATAAATCAAGGGTTTTATTCTGATGGTGCTGATTTCATGTTCCCTTTACCTTTATAGGATTTCATTGTTTTTCCAAAAGATCACTGGTGAAAATAAAAAGTTAAAAGTATGTGATAAAGCTTATTGACATGTTTAAAATTTTTAGGGTGAGGAGTTCAAGAACAAGCAAGAAGAGGAGCTGGAGGCAGCAGGCCAAGAGGTGTCTGAAAAAGTGTACTTCATGAAGCAGTTTGTGGGGAATGCTTGTGGCACTGTAGCTCTTATCCATGCCATTGCTAATAACCAAGACAAGTAAGGTTCATGTACACATAGTATGGGCTATGATATGTAGTTCACTGATGTAATGAGTTTTGGTGTCTAATCTTTTGTAGATTGCAAGGTTTGTGGATCATAGTTGTCCACTTTATTGATGAATTGATACTGTCCCAACATAATTTTTTCATAATAGATATATGCTTACCTACAGATATTCATAAGGTTCAGATACCTAAATGTCAAGGTTGTCTAGATAACTGGAATATTGAAATTGATCAGATTTTCATTGTAGTACATTGTCACTATCATTAATCATAAGATGAGGGGCACTTTGCATCAAGTTAATAAGGGCACTGTATGTCAAGTTCACGTATAAACCTGTCAGAACTTCACTTGCAAGAAACAATCAGATTTCTCTCTTGTTGCAACTATATTATATCTTTTGCCCATCTATTGATGGGTTTTGTGTCTCTGATGATAATCGGGTATTTCAGGATTGATCTCGACAGTGGAGCATTAAAAGACTTCTTGGATAAGACATCATCTATGAACCCAGAAGACAGAGGCCATGCTTTAGAGAGTGATGAGGGCATTTCCAAAGCTCATGAAGAATCTGCACAAGAGGGACAAACTGAGGTAATTTTTTTATAAGTTTTATAGAGTACATATAATGATTAAGCTGTTTTATATTTTTATAATGCTATTAATTTATGAGAATTTTGTTATAGAACTGTTCAAATGCATGCATAGTACCCAAATTAAGAGGTAAGGTGGACTAAAGTGAATGCTTAAATTTCAGAGGTTTAAGTCTGTTATAGAACTTTCCAAATGCCTGCATAGTACTGTGGTGAAGAGGCAAGGTGGACTAAAGTGAATGCTTAAATTTCAGAGATTTAAGTCTTTAAATAAATATAGTAAGGTGCGTAGGGAAGTGATGATTAATTAGATGCGGTTCAGTCTGGTTTCAGAAGTAGAGAATGTGTGGACCTGATGTTTACTTTGAAGATAATGTGTGAGGATAGGGTAGAAAGAATACTTGCCACATATTCCCTGGGTGTCGTAGAAGGCAATTAAGGGAGGGGGGGCTGGAAATCCTCCCCTTAAATTTTTTTTTTCCCCCAAAAAAAAGGAACAGAGAAGTGGGCCAAGAGAGAATTTTCCCTTTAAGGCTCGGTCTTCTTTCTTGACACTACCTCACTAACTCGGGAAATGACAAATGTGTATGAAAAAGAAAGAAAACTTGGGAACACAACCTACTGCCTGATGTTGCTGTCATCCCTGCTGTTGGTTCATCTCCCCCTCCTTGGCTTGACTTTCAACCTGAAGTGATTGCCCTCAGTGGACTGCTCCTGAAATCCCACATGAGCCATGTTGTTCTCCACACATACCACCTCTCCAGGATAGCCCAATGGTCTCCAGGTAGGGCCGTCCTCTACACTGATGGCTCTGTTGACCCTGCTATGGGCAGGGCTTGGGCTGATGTCTACATCTCCCTTCCTGATGCCCCTGAGTCTATCAAACTCTCTCTCTCAGAGTCTCTGACGGGGCATTCTTCACTCTGGCTGAGCTGATAGTCCCCCTTGCTGCTCTTGTTGCTGAGGAAACAACTGGTGGTCTCTTCCTCCTGCTTGTCTGCTGCGATTCCAGGTCTGCTGTTGATGGGATCGCATCTGGATCAGGGGAGAATGAGGATCTTGTCCTCTGAATATGAGGGCGAACATCAACACTTCAGGATGCAGGCCATCCTGTGACGTTCCTGTGGATGCCTAGTCGTGTAGGTATCACGGGGATTGGGGCAGCAGATGGCCTTGCCAAGACCAGCTATAACAAGGCCACACCTGACTACATTGTTCCTCGAACACGTCTACAATTCAGGACCCAAATTCGCCACAAGCAGAGGGAAGCTCGAGAAGCAGCTGTCCCCCTGGACTCCCCGCCCGCCTGGCATGATACCCTTGGTAAACTCCTGACCTCTCGCATGTCTATGGGAAAGGGCCACGGAGAAGGGACATGATTGCTGCCCATATCATCATCGGGTATGCCTTTGCTTGGGAGATTGGCATCCCTGCCTCCCCCAAGCATCGTGCTGGTCCATCATGCAAAAGACCCAACAGCCGCACCCTTGTCCACTGCCTTCGAAGATGTCTCCACACACAACACTTATGTGACTCCTGCTGGACCACCACTCTACAACCCCCTGACGGAGATACGATGACCCTCCCCATACTGGCCAGACATTATGTAAAAAGTATTGATGTGTTGAAGGAATATCCTAACTTCCTTAGGCTTTAGTAAGCCCCTTTGTTATATTAATATGTATTCATGACACTTGCCAGATGCTTCTGGTATTATTGTAGAGGGGTACCTAGTGACAGCACTAGGATCCCGATTCCTCGATCAAGGAATAAAGTACTGAAACTGAAACTTAACTGAATGTGATATTGATGAATCTGGAGAAAGTGCATGATAAGGTTGACAGAGGCCCTCAGGAAGGTGTTAAGATAATGTGAGTTAAATGGAAAGTTACTTAATGCTGTGAGGGGTTTTTACTAGGAAAGTAAGGCATGCTTGTGAATAGTTTCTGTATGGGGTAGGGTGAATTGCTCTTGGTGAAGGTGGGTCAGAGTAAAGGATGGGTGATATCACTGTGGTTGTTTAATGTTTATGGATGTTTGAGGGCAAGCAGAAAAATGAATAAATTAACGGTGGGATGAGACAGGTGACTGCTCCTGTGATTGTTAATAGACTGTGTAGTTGTTGTATGGGAGGATATGGAAGGTAATCTCGGAAAGAAGGAAAACTAGGATAAAAAGAGTTGAGCACCGAGTCATACATAGATATTATGCTAGTGTATGAGAGTGTGGAATTATTGCAGAATGTGATGAGAGTACTTGTAGGAGTATGAACAAATAGGAAGCATAAAGTGAGTGATTTTTTTTTTTTTTTTTTTTTTTTTTTTTTTTTTTTTTTAGTGTAAGATTTAGAGCATAGAATGCACAATAGTATGACAGAGTGAGGAAAGGCTCCAATATGGAATTTTAGTGTTTGTGTGAAGACTGTGAAAAGAATATTAAGAAGTAAGAATCCAAGATGGAAGTATGGAATGTGAAGAGCAGGTTGGAATAAGGGAGTGTGTTCAGAGGTATTTCAGAGATATGGGAAGCATGTATGCTGAAAGTATGGTATTTGAGTCACATAAAGTGAAGGAGAATAACAGAAACCATTGATGCACTGAACAGATAAAGTAGGGTTCATATGGGTGAGGGTTGTTAGCATGTGGGAACATTGCACTTGTGTAAGGAGACAGATTCATATGAGCCATCTTACTGGATAATGGATGATGGTGTATTAAATACAAATAGATATGAGACTTCAGGAAAGTATGTGCAAAGTGTTCTTGATAGGCCAGGATGTATTGATTATGTAGGCTTAAAGGCATTGGCCACAAACAGCAAACTGGTAAAATGAACAAGTGCAACTTTGCTCAAACACCACTCTTAGAGGTAGGGAAAGTCCCTTAAATTGCAATCAAGAAAAGTAAGATGTTACTTCAAATTAGGGGGGTATGGGGACAATCATTAGTTTTACATCCAGTTAACTTTCATATTTCTAAGATTTTATTAATAAATTTATCATTGTTTCTGAAAATTTATGAATCTCACAGGATGGCATATACAGAATCTTAAAACCTCTAAAGGACCTCCTCTAGAATTTTTGTGCGAGACTCGGCAGAGTTACAACTTTGCAGAAGATATTTTTTTGATTTGGTTTACCCATCAGATAAGTGAACTAGGTGGCTTTTCCTTATATGGAGATACAAGATTTTAATATTCATAGCAAATACATGTTTAAGGAAACTGAGAAAGAAACATGAAAGGAGATAGGTATAAGTGAAGCTTAAGATTGTGAGGGAAAAGCAGAAGTGTAAACAAAATAGAGAAATTAAGGAATTAACTGTTCATGAAGGACATCATTTTCATTTCCTTTACTTTTAACTCTGTGATTTTTCATTGATTTTTAAGATAACCCTAGTGTTATAGCCTTGCCAGAGGTGACTTATCATTTGCAGCATAACCACAAATAGATGGAATCTGGCTATTTTGATGCTTTTCCAGATATTTCCAAGGTGAGCTTTTTGGGTTGGGTTTCATGTAAGGAAATAGACCTTGAATAGGGATTTATCCTTTTTGATTGTATTTTTGTTAACTTAGCTAACTCGTGTTTGATATACCTTATTATGGATCCTAATAAGTGCTTCATTTCAGGCACCAGATCGTGAAACAGAATTGAATGAGCACTTTGTAACATTTGTTGAAGTAGATGGTACCCTTTATGAACTTGGTAAGTAGTCTTGGTCATGTAAACAGAAAATGGTAAATAGTTGAAGTAGTATGTTTAGGCTTCATCCATATTTCCCTCTTTGCACAACTGTTTCATCTTTGAGAGTAAGGTCTACAACACTGTTAGAATGTAAACTAATGTCTTTCTCACATGATCATCACTATACCTGTCTTATGAAATGGTCACAGTTATAATGTTTCCTTAAGTTGTGACTGCTGCAGTGTAATTACATGTTTTTAAAGCATGGGAAGGGTTTTACAGTCATGGAGCCCTATCTCTTGAACATTCTCTGCTGTCATGCAGCTTTTTATATTTCCATATGCTGTATGCATTAACTGAATCTTCATTCATTTTATTCCATTTAACTACCAGTTCTTGCTTCATTTTATGTCCCTATCCCCACATCTCTTGAAAAACTGTTCACTGTCCATTTCATCGATCAGTTAAAGAAAAAAGTGATCAGGTCATCCCATCTCTCCCATGATGAGCATATTTAGGGCCTCCAGCCATTTCCTGTAATTCAGCTCTCACAATTTTGGTTCCAACTTTGTTGCTCTCCTCAAGACCTTTTCTTTTAGCTTCTTATTCACTTAGTGCAACGACCAAACTTAAGAGACAAAGTGTGTATGTGTAGATGTATTCATTCATCCAGATATGTGCAATGACCAAACTTAAGAGACAAAGTGTGTATGTGTAGATGTATTCATTCATCCAGATATAGACAGATATACATTTTTTCATACTTATTTGGCATTTCCCACAGATGCATAGTTGTTTACATATATATAATATCTAAACCTGAGATTTTTGTTTGCATGTAGGCTAATATATTTTTGAGATTTCGTTTGTAATTATCATCGTTCCCAGAAAACTCATTATCTGATATACTTTTCCCAACATATGAGGGCATACTTTGTGTATATAGTTCTTTACCGTGTTAGTTACTGCTATGACCACTTCATTTTCTAGAAGGTGCTATGCATTGCTGGTATTTCCTTACATTAAAATTAACCCCAGTAAAGTGAAGGAAGAACTACTTCGTATGGCATCTAATATCAGAGTTTGTGTACACTTTCAGGTTCACACCTTAGTTAGATTTTACATCCTAGTATTGGACTTTTGTCCATGACCGGAGCCTTCAACATAAAAAAAGGTCATTTCTCAGTTAGAGGAAGAAGGATCTTTGGCATTCATGCTATGTTTGTGTACACATTCAGGTCCATATCTGTTACGTTTTACATCCAAATTCATTTCTCAGCTACTAGTAGATATATGATCATGTATCTTCATATACTGAGTCACTCTAAGGAATACTTATGTATTCCACCATCAGTATAGTACCATGAACATTCATTTCATTACTGTGACTGAATGTTTTATATCTTCAGTCATTTCTTGTATGCTAGTTGATTTATGGGTGCTTAACTTCATGTGTTGTTACATAATGTTGAGCTCATTGGCATCATGCCAAAAATAGGTCACCCTGCACTACATTTAATCCATCTTTGACTCTTGTAAAGTTTTGCATCATAGGTCAACTTTAGTAAAGTTTTACGTTGGAGTTCATTTCTCACTCACATTTATATTTGGTCATGTCACTTCATTTGCAGATCATATTTTGATTGCCTCTGCATCTTATCAAAGTTAGGTCTTGCTGACCTATGTTTCATGTCTCAGAGGCATACTTTATAAAAGGAGATTCTGTGCCTTTTGGTCATAAGGTAAATTGATCATTTTCTGTATATGTCCTCTAGTGTATGTTAAAAGAAAGGAAAGATCAAGTTGAGGTGGAAGGATGGAATGAAGGGTAATATGAGTGATTGTTCGAAATATTGCAAGGGTAGAGGTACTTAAGGGAGACTGCAAGTGCCAACCTGTTTTGAGAGTTGGAAATGGTATAATTGATATTGATAGGTATTTAAGCTTTTATGTATGGGAACCATAAAGTTAAGGAAGCATTTAACTTTATTATTGATAGTCATTATATTGCTATAGTTGAGTGTTTAAAGACCTAAGCCAATCAATAGTGTGATAATGTTGCAGTACAAAATATGATTCATTATTTATGTGGATTTCCAGATAAACATAACTTATTAGTAGGTCGGGAAACATTTTAACTGCAATTTTTGTCAAGATATTTTTGTAATAATGATTGTCTTTTATTTACTATTCCGTTTCTGAGGATGGTTCAGTTGAATCAGCTATATGTTTTTTCAGATGGTCGAAGGAAGTTCCCCATCAACCATGGATCTACATCTGCTGACACACTTCTACAGGTGAGTACTTTGTATGACTTGTATGATTTATCCTGCCTTGAGGGTAGATCATGTGGCATTACTTCCACAGTTGTTCACTACACACACTGCAAATTACTGTCTAGAGATGGCTCTCACATACTCAGTAATTTTCCATCTTTTCTTGGGTCTTTATCTGTTCCCAAGTTTTGATGTTTTCTCCATGTCCATCATCTGTCCCAAAGTTGTTAATCTATCATTTAATTTAACCACTTAATTTATAATCATTGATTTTGCCATATATCCTCGATTTCTTGTAAGTGTATCTGTATTCTAACTATATATTACATATTTATCTCCATTTTATGCGCTTACAAACTTCATGCTCTGATACTTGCAGACTAGACTATGGATCACATCACTATTGATAAACTGTTCCATATCACCCCACTTCCAGAATTTTTTGATGGTAGATACCTTTTTCACAGGTTACTGCTGAAACATTTGTATTTTTTATTTCCTTTTATCCCGGTATATTTGTATTTTGCTGCTGGATTCCCCAACTTTCACAAATGCATTTACGATTTTTTGGGGGTATATTATTTTTTCCATTCTTGTGGTGGTGTTGGGTTTCCCCAGCAAGTGATGGTGAGGTGTAATGAGGTTAGTTGAGTAGCAGGAGGTTTTTGGAGAGGTTTAATTCCCCTGAAAACTGTAAGAACTGGAGATAATATGTTGACTATAGACCTAAAAAAAAAAAAATGAAAAGGTGGTACATACAAAAAACTGTAGTCAATTAGAATTGTGGTGAAAGAATGAATGAATTTTGAGAATAAAAGGTATTTTGGAAGGAGAAAAAGAGATTTGTCTGAGTGAAAGTGTAGCAGTTAAGACAAGGAGACTGCTTGTGATGAAGATGAAGTTTGTGAGAGAAACCCAGAGTTTAAAGTACAGAAATTATAAAGATGTTGGTAACAGAAAGACTGCTGTTGTTTCAGTAGAATTAGCAATTTAGAGAGATGGACTAGGTGTAGGGGAGAGGAAGACATTACTGTGGAGGAGATGAGAAAAGTAGTATTGCAGCTAGATAATGCAAAAGTTGGGTTTTACATGGATTGGTGAGTCAGATGGTGAAAAATGGAGATAAAACTGTTTGTGGGTGGCTCATGAAAATATTTGTCCTGGCATGGATTAGTTGTCTTGTTCCTGACAACAGGATAAAGAATTGATGGTTTCACCATTCAAAGTGAGTGAAAGGGATGTGAGATAAGCAAAAGAATACTTTTTATGCATAATTAAGAAGGTATAAGCTTGAGTTGTAATTATTCTTCCTAAAAAGATGAGTAAACTCCTTGTAGATGAAAAACACAGCTTATCATATGTGTATTGAGATAAATAGAGTGCTGGGTATAAGTCGGTGATGAAACTATACATACTAATGGTTGTTATCTTCCACAGGATGCTGCCAAAGTTTGCCGTCAGTTTATGGATAGGGATCCAGAGGAATCTCGCTTTGCCATTGTAGCCCTCACTGGCACTGATTAAGATGCCTTAGAACACCTCTACAAGAATTATGACCATATTATTTTGAGTGAAAAATAAATTTTGTTACTTTTTCCTGGGTATAAGTGGATAATTACCTTTCAGCGAATTGTACTTTTTTTGCCTTTATTCATAGTGTTTGCCTTAAGTTGCTAAAAGATTAAAATCTTACCAGTGAACCAGTAACGGAGGCCAGCTGTTAATTTGCTAGTCACGTATAAGCTATAAGTCAAGTATGTTTTAACTGATGTGGCAGCTAGTATTGTTTTTCTTTCAATGACAGTAACTTTAAGGAGCTCTTTGCTTACTTTGGTTCAAAGCCAAAGCGTGTGCTTTATTTTATAAAAACTGTAAAATGGATATTAAAATGTTAAGTCTGTGAATCTCAGGTGCAGCATTAGGACTAAAATGCACCCATTATAAGATTAAAGTATGTTGTATTGGCTATGTCACCAGCTGCAACCATGTCTCTTAAGCTACGAGTGCAGCAAAGATAGAGCACTTTGTTTTGGAGTTTTGGCTTAACTTATTTAATGGAACAAGATTTAAGTTTGGTCAGTTTATAAAGTCTGAAATAATTTACTGACCATACTTAAAAATGTATAACATATCAGGCAACATTTAACCATTGTACATTCCTGAAACTACTTTTTATGCATTTTGGAATATTGTATAATGGTAGTGTGTATTATTTGATAATATATATGGTTCCCAGGTATAATGGCTGATATCCAAAAGATGTATGAAACGGTGTCTTACACTTCACATTTCATGTAGGGCAAATAAGAATTACATTTACTTGTATACCTGGGGATCTGTCTGTCAGATGTATTTCACAAGCACTAGAACTGTTGTACTGTACTGTGTACTGTACTGTGTTTTAAGCAATTAGGACTTGGCTTATAAATGTTGTGGAGGTTTCAATTCATTAAATTGTGCTTTCAGAATTTAGATGTCACATATGTTACCAGTGTGTTGCAAAAATTTATGTGCTCTGACCTGCTCCTTAAACAGATAATTGCACTGAAAGTTAAATAAACATTTGTCACTGTCACAGATCTAAATTATTTTTTGTCTCCCACACAACTTGTGAAATCCTACTTTGTTCCTTTTCTCTGGCAACCATTGACAAGTGTGGGGTGTATTTTCAGACTTCACATAAATTACTTCTGATTACTTGATAATTCTTATATTAACTAATGTATTTGGCTGATACAGATTACAATTTTGGAACTTCCTGTGTTGATATAGATTGTCTGTTGTCATGAATTCTGACACATTTTGACATTCTTGAAGCCACTTTGGGTGCTTGTGTTTTGGATACAGGTAGTGCTTTTGCTTACACTTACAAGATAGTGCACATCTATGTGGCCAAGTAGAATTTTAAATTAGGAATATTAGCCTGTTGACAAATCAATTTGGAAGGCCTGTTTAGATTAGATGTAAATGGAACTCTCCAGTACTCCTCCTTGTCACTCACTATTGCCTATAAACAGTCCCTTTTTATTTTATTAGCAATTTAACTTCCTGATTCTACCACACGATACTCTCTTCACATATTTGCATCCCACCCTCAGCATGCCACACACTATCTGCACACTTATCACTTATGCATATGAGTATGAGCTCCTCTCTACCCATAAGGTGAATGAGCACCTACTTCAATCAATCAGTCGTTAGTAAATCTAAATTTGATAATTGATTTATGCTGTCTTTGGTCTTGCTTTTTATTTTTTATATGCTTTAGATCCGAAGCAGTTACTCTGTAAATGTTTTATGAACATCACTTTTAGCAAATTTGTTGAGATGCACACTACCTCTAGCATATAAATGTTTATGATAATTTGGCAGTAGTTCATAGGCAGCCACCGACCAGGGAGGTATATTACTGGTACTACCTGCCTGGGTATCAGGAAGGTTAGTGACTGCTGTGTAGTGAACCCGCATTTCAGTGGTTAATTTGTACTCCTTCGACTTGGGGTAGCTGTCTTTTCTTTATACCTTACCACACATGGACTGGTGGCATTCTATCCAGAAGCATACATTGTCTCCTTGTCATGCATAACAAACACTTAACTTGCATAACTCATTCTTCCAAACTTTATTTTTCTTGAATGCTGTGCACTAGCCCTGCCTTTTGGCAAAATGGTTGGAGCAATAGATATAAAGTGTTAGGTAGGAACATTAGACAGGAGCATTAAATAGAGAAATTTGGTAGAAGTAGTAGGTGGGAACATTGGTGGATAGCATTAGGTTGGAACATTAGATAGTCACATTAGGTGAAAGTTATTGGTGATAACATAAGGTTGGAGCCTGTTTGAACACTGCACTAGTTTTGATGTCTGCCAATGGTCCACTAAGAAGCGGCACTGGAGTTCAACAGTTATGGAGACTCTTGGCATGGTCTTCCCCTTGAGGGAGTCCCTAAAGGGAACAGGTGTCATAAAGATCTAGACAGACAGATAGATGATTTATTTTTTGTGATCTTTTTGGTCTAATTTTTTTTTTCATACATTCAGCATTTCCTGCGTCAGCAAGGTAGCGTTAAGAACAGAGGACTGAGCCTTAGGGGGAAAATCCTCACTTGGCCCCCTCCTCTGTTCCTTCTTTTGGAAAAGTAAGAACTGTCTCTTATAAGAAAGCTTTCATTTTCATTTTATGCACAAAATCAGTTCAAGTGAAACCAACTTAACCATTACCTTCGACCTCTTAGTAGTCCTCTAGCATCACATGAAAATTTCCTAGTTCCAGTCAACTTTGGCTCCAACCACCCATCTCCTGCATTCTTTTTTCTTTGTGACTTTTGCTTTAATGCTTTATATCTTGACCAAGTTATTGCCTACCATATGTAATACTTGACTACGATTTTGATTCATCCATCCACCTTTCTAATGTTTTTTCACTCCACTAACCTTCTTACTTCTTTCTATTTTAACAACTGTACTAAACAGTTTATTCATCTGTTGCTATTATTTTTGACCCATTCTGAACTATATACATGTGGATTATAAACCGTTACATCTATACTAAAGTGCTACTTCATGTTGGTATGCACACTACACTGATTTAGTTAAAGAATTAGAACAGTTGTCATCATGGTTACTCTAGATGTACTGACTATCCAACCTAAAACATTATATTAGTGTATACACAATAAGTTTATTAAAAACTTTACACCTCATTACACAGTAAGATAGGTGTCCTCTATGAACACACTATAGATAACATATATAAAAAGGTCGTGCCTGAGGATTGGTGCTAAGGCTAGGGTATATACTAAAATGGGAGGGAGCGGGGGGCTGGAAATCCTCCCCTCCAGTTTCTGCTTTTCCAAAAAAGGAACAGAGAAGGGGCCAAGTG
>JAYMFT010382798.1:0-20397 GCA_038088735.1 Panulirus argus
GTCAGGGGTGTGTGATGTCCCCATGGTTGTTTAATTTGTTTATGGATGGGGTGGTTAGGGAGGTAAATGCAAGAGCTTTGGAGAGAGGGGCAAGTATGCAGTCTGTTGGGGATGAGAGGGCCTGGGAAGTGAGTCGGTTGTTGTTCACCAATGATACAGCACTGGTGTATGCTTTGAGTGAGAAACTGCAAAATTGGTGACTGAGTTTGGAAAAATGTGTGAAAGGAGAAAGTTGAGAGTAAATGTGAATAAGATTTAAATTATTAAGTTCAGCAGGGTTGAGGGACAAGTTATTTGCAATGTAAGTTTGAATGGAGAAAAACTAGAGGAAGTGAAGTGTTTTACATATCTGGGAGTGGACTTGCCAGTGAATAGAACCATGGAAGGGGAACCGAGTCATAGGATGGGGGAGATGGCGAAGGTTCGAGAACGATGAAGAACATGTTGAAAGAGAGAACGTTATCTCAGAGTAAATATGTGTATGTTCTAAGGAACAGTAGTTCCAACGATACTGTATGGTTACGAGGTATGAGCTATAGATAGGATTGTTAACGTATGGAACAGTATGCCAATTAGAGTGACTAAAGCAGTGCTATAGATATTTCTAAGAAAAGACTTCATAAATACTTCGCTTCAAGTCCATGACTTACATTATTTATGCCTCCTTAGTCACAATAATTTGCAGGTTATTCTCTGAACTATCTGTATGCCTTCTAGCAATTACCACACCAGTCTATGAGTTTATGATATCTTCCACCATCAAAAACAACCTCGAAGGGACCCATTGGTTTGTTGCTGTTTGAATTCCTTTGTACTCCAGTGTATCCTTTTACTAATCAGTTCCTATGCAAAAAATAGCATATGACTAAAGATATCCAAGGTCTAAACATCCCAGATTTAAACTGAATTTGACTGCTCTGAAAGATCTGATATTCAGCTACAGCTATCAACTTTTAGGTTTTACAATAATAGCCATATTTTTCTTAAAATTCTGATGCAAATAATTCATAATGTATATATTGTATTTTGTAGTTTTTATCATGCTTTATACTGAAGTAAAAGAACATGAACTCCATGGCAAAATAACAATTTATTTTTCACCAGATACCAGTCACTTTTCCAAGAAGGTCATTCAGTTCTAATATAATGTGTTCTGTGCAACTGGGACAAGCTCAACAGGGTCCGAAACATCAGTGTTTCTATGTTAACAATAAGGCCAATCCATTTTTCATCATATTACATGGCCCTCTACATAACAGGCTCATCCTTACTGCCAGAAGTTTTCCCCATGTTTAAGGAACAAGGGTAAGCCTGCCCTGGCTAAAAACCAGGACATATTTTCCACAACTTTGTAATAAGAGTAATCATTATGAGTTCCTTTGATATTGATGTGCATCATATATAAAGTAATTAACAAAAGAGGCAAAAGAATGTAGAAAAGTGGAAAAAGATGGAAAGAATGCAAAAAAGAAACAATTCTACTGTGCACATCAGCTGTATGACCAAGCAATCTGTTGCTTCCTGCATTGTAGGTCCTTCTTTTACTTTCAGTATATTTAATGGCACTCACTGCACTACAAGAGGGTGTTTATGTCATTGCAGGTGTCAATGACATCTTTCTAGATGACGATCTGCAACAGGACTAATTTATGTTAGGGTTATTTACATATTAAAAATTTTGATGCAAAATTTCTCTAAACTTAAATCTGGCAAGCTTGCCATTGTCACGTGTAGTGCCTTGTATCATAGGCACTCATATAATGCATACTGGTATCCAAATGTATTTTCTTACAGTGAATTATGATTCTGGCTATCTACTGATGTAGCTGAGTGAACATATGTACAATTCATGGGGAACAAAATTATCATACTTTCTGTATTATTTTTATGTACATAATCATTTTTCTTTATCCAGGATGACTTTTTGAGGGCACCCCTCTGAAAATCACTGTGGTATAATCAATAATGTGTACTTAGCATAAACTAAAAGCCTGCAACAGAACCATATGATGTAGATCTCTGCTTTAGTATACACCAACAGCTTGAAACAGAATCACATGATGTTGATGGCAAATGACGGAGTTTGTTGAAAACATATGAAAAAACTGACAAACAATATTTCTTTCTAATTCGCTTACAGATTTGGTGTTTCATTTAGAGAACCTACCTGGTACATCAGTAATCATCATCTGGCCTTGATGCTGGTGGATGCCATTAAACATCATGTTAAGCTCCTTGAACATATCATCCATCTGACCAAACAATGAAGAGAAAGAGTCTTCAAATTCTTTAGGGTGAGTAAAGAGGTCTCCATTGAAGAAACCACCAGAGAAAAAGTCATCTGTTGTCTGAGACCTGTTGAGATTAAAATATATACGACTTACCATAATGTCAAATCAACAATCTAAATATCTGTCCAGTATCAGAAATTACAGTTGCCATTCAAAATGTAAGACTAAAATATTGTGCATATTCCTATATACAAAACAAAAGTGGAGCTATAACTACATGTATTCCCCTGTATTATCTGCATGTCTGTTACCTACTTCGCCCTCACTCTGTCCATTCACCAAACGTTTTGTCTTCTTTTGCATTTCATTCCACTCAACTAGAGCAGGCATACCAACTTTGTCATTTTCCTTTCATCTAATTATTGTGCAGATCTATATCTCATTACTTTATTATTTTCAGAAACCATTTTTCATTTCACTCTGCATCCTTTATACTTCCTGATTAATGACACTTCACATCATCAAAGGTGCATCTCATTAGTGCAGAAAATAATAGAAACATTGAAAAGTGTTCATAATTCAAAGGTTTAGTCTTAGTTTGAATGGCAAAGCACAAACTATAGGGCATCATCTTCAACTGCCAAGTATTTGTTACTAAAATGAAAGCAAAATACTTTCTTATTCCTGAGTGTACCAGAATATGTCAGCCAGTGTCCTTAAAGGCTCACTAAAGACCTCGGATTGGCTGTTGAATATTAAAAAGGACTTCCCACTTCCTTGGCCAAAGTGAAGGAAGGTCCACATGCGTCCTCAACTGGAGAGGCACCAAAAGTTCTAGACCATCACTGTTCCTATTTCATATGGTGGGAACTTCAACATTCCACCCTTTCTTAAGAAGGCAAATTGAGGAAGTAGCCCTTGTTCAAAAGGTGTGCGAACATATCATAGTGACAAAATCCACTTTCAACCAATGAGCACTTTTTATTTTAAAGTGCAGCTGCCATGATAACACTTCACATTGGCCTCAATAAAACCCACATAGTGGTAATATAACATACTAGGGACTTGGCTGAAGGTTATCCCTGACCCAGGGGTTATGCCAATGTCCTCTGGTTAGGAAGACAGCAATCTAAGGCCATGATAAAAAAAGTGATAAACTCAGCAGATCAAACAACAGAAGCTACTGAAACCCCTCACTATTATAAAATGTGAGACTTCAGTAGTTACCTAATACCAATTTTAAGTTGGAGGGTAGGTAACATTTTTCTTTTTAAGCAACATCTTTTTGCAAAGGTGAAACAAACCAGGACAAAAAGTAACATACCAGAGAATAGCAATTACCTGCTGTATGAACTACCTATGCTAACATATACCATGCACTCATTCACCTTTGAGCAGCCAAGTCCCAGGTATATACCCAAATAGAAAATCTTCAGGGAGATAAAACACACATTTTTCTCAGATCTCCAAGTGGAGCTCTTCCCCATGTATCTACCATCCATGACTGACACACTGGGAAAGCAGACTTAGCACTACAATGAATCACTTCCTCATCGGCACCCTTGTATATCACTGAAGGGCTAGTTAGGATGTGGTACTGTTGGAATATGTGTTTTCATAGATCTTACCCACAGCAATATACTATCATGCTTTAAAGTCTGTTCTCTGTGCTAATGGCTACCAAAGCCACTGGCCTCTTTACAGAATAACAAAAGAAAGACCCATATGACTATTATACAGGGCAGCAATCATCAAAAAGTTCAACTAGTATTGAATATTACAGATAAACTAGCTAAGGCAAGGGACTTTTTGGTCATAAGTTTGGCTCATCCATACTTTTTCTCCTAAAACCATATACAGTAACTTTGGAATAAATATTCCATACTTTTTCTCTTAAACTATATACAGTAACTCTGGAATTGAGATATTTTGGTACAGTAAGATTCTCATGGCACTCTAAGAGCTCTGCATTATGTGTTATTAGGCTGTTTCACAGTGTAGTAGCTCAAAACAAGAGCCATACTGCAGATCATAAACTCTTATGGCTGCAGGAGGATCGAAAACTAAAGTTTAACAGCACTAGATGGGCCTAAACAACTTTTCACTTTGGTTTCTGTTTCATGTCCTCAAAACAAAGCTACAGGAGAGCACAACAAATAGTTACAGAAACCACAACCAAACATGCATAAGAAAAAAATCCTCTCTATAAATCCCATTTAAAGAACTCTGACATTGCCAAATGTCACCTAAATTTGAGTCCTTACAGCAGCTAAAACCTCTAGAAGAAAGGAAAAATAACCAAAACACAAAGAAAAACCAACCACGGGAGGAGAAACATCAGCAATAAAGTGAAACAGGGTGCCAGCAAACACACCACAAGACAGAGTCTAGCTAGAATGTCTGCCCCAAGACAAATGAAGGTGGAAGATTGAAGAAATGCATCCCTTAAATATCACTAGTATAAGAGCATTTCAATACAACTACCTAGGGAGATGCCACTTATTACTCTCTTACCACTTAGGTTTATTCCAACTGATGACAACCATTCCATAGATAAACATAAACATTTGTATCCCATAAATCTAATTAAGGTATACTTATAGCACTCCTAAGAAACTGTAAAAAGATACTGACCAAGAGAAGGAAGGGGGGGGAGAAAAAAGGCTGCTGCAAGCCATCCAGTCTTGATGTGATCCAAGAAAATTCTGTGTGAGTCAGTGATGTTATCATTGTGGCAAACTCTAACTGGTCAAAGGCAGACCCAAAACGAGCACACTGTCAGTGCCATGGGATAGTGGTTAGCAACAGATGGCAAGAGCTAGCACTACACTACTGGTTAAAGAGGATGCTGGAGGCCCTAATCCCCTAAATATCCAGGAGAAATCTGGTTGCAGGACAAACCAGCGAAGGAAAATAATTTTCTGAAAAGATGTAAGTATTAGAGGAAGGAAAAGATAACCTAGTTTATCCTTTTTGGTGCAATCATCCTTAATCAAGGCGAGCATCATAAGGTCATAAAGTCCATCTAGTCACTTCTCAAATAACATGCACATTGTTAAATCTACGGGCTGGCCACAGATAGCACCCAAATGACAAGTAATTGGAACAGCCTGGAGGCCTCAGTAACTCTCTAGTAAGCATGGGGATGCATGGGGCAGATGGGGATGAACCAGGTGTCTATGACTCCTGGTGAATCCCCATCTGCCCTGTCCATCCAGCCCCTGGGGCAAACTGAGTGGGCACAATGAGCCCAAAGAACCTATAGTGTATAAGCATTCTTATACCCTAGAAAAAAGTTAAATGCTGAATGCCAAGAAGATTATCTCTCCTTCTGATTAATCTGCAGAAGAAAGTAAAATGGGAATGTTCAGTGTTGACAAGAATGTGGAGAACACTCTTGTGAAATAGGAAACAGGCACCATACAAGAGCTGCAGGATCAAGGGTAAGTTTTAATCTGCTTGTACTGTTAGAAGGCTGGGATTATAGGCATAATGTGTATCCCTTCAAAAACCCTTAGCATGGGATCTTAATTCAGGAGAAAAATATGGTTTGGTGTCTTTATTGTGCACTTCCTATAGAATAAAAAATAAAATTTGTTTTCAGCACAATTGGGATAGACAAAAAAAAAGTTGCACAAGAAGTACAATAAGATAAACAATATTTTCAACATAACATACTTATGATCATAAGTACAAGCTCGTCCAAACAGAGAATGAAATTACCTGTCTGAATGATTTCTGTTCTCTAAAATCTCCCATGAAGGGTCTCTGAATGGGTTGGCATCTTTCTGTGATCTGAAAATATCAGAGTTAAAATGAATAGCATTACATAATGTGTTACAGCTGAACAAATCCTCCAGAAATGCATCTATATCTACAAACATCATTTACATTATAAAAGCTGAAATACATCTATATCTACAAACATCATTTACATTATAAAAGCTCTTAACATTTAAGTTTTCAGTGCACAACACAAAGAGGAAATCATCGTAAAGTTCCTTTCGGTTCATCTTACACCATTATTATAACAAAATTTTTTAATCCCTTTAAGTTTATCTAATGAAATGATAATCAAAGTAATACCCTTCTTGTTTGTCATGAAATCATTGTCAGTATAAGTAACAAAGAAATTTTGATAAATATGCCAGATAAACTTGTTCATGACCTGTCAGTAAATGCCTTCAGGCAGTGCCTGGGTAAGTTTTGTAATTATCTATCAGAATTTTATGACTTTCAGACCATGATAGATACACACACATATCCACAACAGCAATCTGGATGCAGAGGCATTTACACCTATGTCCAGTATCTACCAAAGGACCTATGTAAAATAGCTCAACATATTTCCTGATAATCAAAACCCACACCACTATTGCTATATTTAATAACTTTGGTAAATATGCCAGATAAATTTGTTCATGACCTGACAGTAAATGCCTTCAGGCAGTGCCTGGGTAAGTTTTATAAATATCTATCAAAATTTTATGACTTTCAGACCATAATAGATACACACAGATATCCACAACAGCAATCTTGATGCAGACGTATTTGCACCTATGTCCAGTATCTACCAAAGTCCCAATGTAAAATAGCCCAACATATTCCCTGATAATCAAAACTCACACCACTATTGTTATATTTAATATCATTAAATTTAATACCTAATAAGGTAGACACAGTAGGCAGTAGCAGTCATTAGGGAACAGTAGTCAGTAGGAGCCTCTAAAAACACTACACTAAAGTTGCCCTCTGCCAGTGGCCTGTTAAGGGTGAGGTCCTGAAGACTAAAAAATAGCAATGGAGTTCACTAGTTATGGAGATTTTCTTTTCCTGGCTAACCCCTTGAGGGACTTCTCAAAGGGAACAGGCATCAGGGATACAGATATATAAACAGATAGAATAAAATATAATAAGTAGTGTTCTAGATTAGTTCCTTATCACTACCAGCTTTGAATACTGATTGATTGTGTTCTGCAATATTGTGTAGTGTTTAGAGAGTATAAGAAGAGTTGCATAGCATGGTTTAGTGCATTACATCTTACTGAATGATAAAACAAGAAGTGTTATGTATATCAGGGAAGAAGTGGATTTAATCAATATACTTATAATCATACGTACAGATGCATCTGAACAGTATGTGAAACTACCTGTCAGAATGATTTCTCTTCTCTAAAATCTCCTCCCATGTCGGGTCTCTGAATGGGCTGGCATCTTTCTGTAATCTGAAAATATCATAAATAAAATAAATATTATTACATAATGTGTTAGATCTGAACACATCCTGCAAAAATACATTTCAGTCTACAAACAGTACTTACATTATACAAACTCTTAACATTTAAGTTTTCAGGGCACAACACAAAGAGGAGGAAAACATCATAAAGTCCCTTTCTGTTCATCTTACACCATTATTATAACAATATTACTTGATCCCTTTAAGTTTACATATTGAATGATACCCTAAGCGATACCCTTCTTTATCAAGAAATCACTGCCAGGATAAGTAACAAAAAAGTTTGGGAAATATGTAGTCTACAAACACCATGAATCTAACTTCAAAATGTCACTGACTGTTTTACAGTGGAAGTTCAATGCTTGTAGATACATTTGTAATTTGGAGTATTTCCTTTTTCTCCTAAGACAATTATTAAGCCAATAGCAAGGAGGACTATGAAAATCAAGAAGGTGGGGGTTAATTACAGTTAAAGTACATAGAAATCAATAGGAACCTTGAAACACTTCAAACTGTCCCTGACAGCAGAAAAGTATCTTATTTTAAATGTCATTAGCAAAGTATGATTTCATGGTCTCATTTTTTGCATCCAGTTGCTGAAAAGTTTGTGCTTTCATGTGTTCAAACAAAAATTGCACTGAAACACACAATATACATTATGGCACACATACTTTACCTTATGCAAAGATGTAGATGACTGTAAGGCTGGTATATTTTGATTATTACACTGAAAATTCCAGTAAATCTTAGCTGCTAGAGGAAATTAGGTGAGGTTTCATAGGTCCTGTTGATTTTGATAAGTTCCGCATACTCATGCATTTATGAACCAACAATTTTTCTTATCTTCCTAGCCCTCCCCACATTGGTAACTACTTAGCTAAGCATCAAAACTAGCTTTGGATAATGAGCGATTTATATTTTCTGCAAAGGTAATGTTAAGAGATCAAAATAAAAGTTGCAGAGTTTAGTTTAGAGCATAGGTGATGGCATAATGGTTATAAAAAAATATTAGGGAAAATTTGAGGTTAATGTAAAAGTAAGTTAAACATCTGTACAAAATCCATTAAAACCACTTAACCTCCTCCAGCTGCTGAGATTTATAGCAAATACCAACATTAATGAGGTATCATACTGGAACTGCATTGAATGGTTAACTGCTGAGAAACTAGGCATTGGCATAAACAGCCATTCGTCAGTTATCTGTTAGCTTACATTCATTAGCTGTTGGCATGAAGCTCATTCACAAGGGTGTCTTATTCTTCATCTGGTATTGAAAACTATAGTGTCTGCAAAAACCAATGTCCGCCCTCTTACATTTTCAAAGGTGTTACATGAGTTTTTGTGGGTACAAGCATATGATGCTCTCTGGGTGAAATCATCGTACATCTGGTCATTGAGACTAGAGTTTCTAACAATGTGAGCATCAGCAACCTGCCTTATTGTGCCTCAGGCTATCTTGAGGGAAGGATGTTCTTTCTTTACTCTTCCTGGATGCCATTTCATTTTAGGAATTTCGCTTCTAAGCGCTATATTTTTCCCAACTGTACTTCAAGGTTGACTCTTACCTTTCTAAGGAGGAGAAAGCCCGAATTCTCACCAGGAAGAAGGAAAATGTGAGTATACATGAGATTTTTACATGCAATGGGCACTCAGAATGCACGATGAAGCGGCTGCTTCCTGCAACACCTTATCATTGCCTTGCTTCATTTAGGTGATCAAGCCCCTATGGACCCAAAGCATGGACCCACAATACATTTTCTTGCTTCTAGGCAAGAATTCTGGCCTTCTCCTTTGAATTGTAAGATCCAACCATCTTTAAAGCACAGGTGCAAGAAATAGTGCACGGAAGGGAAATTCCCAAACGGAAGTGGCAGTAAGGAAAAGTAAGGAGAGAACTTTGTTTCCAAAAGATATCCTGAGCACTAAGGTGGGTTGCTGGTGCCCACACCATTAAAAACACTAGTCTCAGTGACCGGGTGTATGATGATTTCACACCGGGAATGTCATATGTTTGTACCCATAATAATACTTAGCCATGTATAACGTTTGAAAATATATGGAGGCGGACAGTGGTTTTAGCAAACACTGTATAATATATCAGATTTTAAAAAAAAACCTAACTTCTGTTTTCAAGAAATAAAGCTGAAATGTTTGGTAGTGTATTGGCTAATTTTCCATAATCTGAAGGGGGGACACTTTTTATTGTATCCACTGGATGGTACCATGAATAATGGGGTTCAAAATGTTAACAGCGGTAGAGCCAGCTTAAGTAGAGTTTTTCAAGAACATAAGAGCAGTTCATATGTCTATAAGTATATTCAATTACCTTACAAATAGGATGTGACACCTTTGGACTGTGTTATTTTGTTTTGCAATATTGATGGAATAACAAAATGTTTTTGAAGGATTGGAATGTCCACCAGAATTTAGTCTGTTTCTATGAGAAGAAAAAGGGAGAGAATTACTTGTTATTAATGATTCATTATTATTTTCTATCTGCATTGAATCTTTCTGAAATTTTTATGACTGATGACATTTCCTGTGGCATTTCACCATGGCAAAAATATGCAAAGTTTGAAAAAACACATGATTCAAACTTGATTCAAACTGTGAAATTGACTTGCAGACCATAAGGTAAATCATATGATTTATCTCTTTAAATGTATGTCATGTGACAGCCACAGGAGGTATTCCTGCAGATACTTCACCTCTAAGAAGTTTAAAAGTTATAATGTGTAAGGAGTCTATTGTTATTGCTTTCAGCAATATCCATCAAGTAGAACACATGCATTCGTAAGATGGGAAATTTTCGAACCGCCCAGTAAATTATCATGATTCAATTATATTCCTAAATTCTATCTGTAGTGCTGTAAATCTAAATAATCACCAAAATTGTCATTACTCATGCTTTGAAACAAACTGTTTCCTAGAATAACAAAACTCTCCTAATTAATAACACAGTTCCCTTAAACTTAATGTGCATTGTCACTGTAAAGATATATTTTCAACGTTGTGCAAACCATGTAAGTATAATTCTGTGGATGAGCTTTTATATAGGAAGTGAACAAAAAGAATGTGTTAAACGCGCTTAAACACAAATGAATTACCCATATATTTTTTCAAATTAAAATAGTGATAATTTCATATGCCTATGACATTCAGCTACTTGGTTAATACGGTAAACATTATTATCACCTGAAATAAATCTAAATTGGTTTCTATATAATTTAGGCTACCATAAACATAAATTAGATATTGGTTACAATTGTCGTCAGTTTTTGGATATCCTTATCAGCACAGTAAATAGTTACATTCAGTTAACTTCGAACATGAATATAATATTAAGCGCTGGACTTGCTTACTTATCAGAATAACCGAAAAGTCTTCTAAACCAATCCATATCCACACTTGTCTCTCTGATGTGCAACAATTTCCATTAAACTGACGCAATCGCTACCGACTGGTCATCTGTTTATGTAAGTTTATTTCTCCAGGCCCAGCTGAGAGATTGCATACCAAGATAGTATTCCTATGAGCGTTAGTATACCGTATCATATAACATTCTTTCCACTACCTTTTAACTTTGTCCGCGTTAGCATTTTGGCGTTAGTAGCGCTAAGGCGTTTGTTATATAAGTTATTAATTTTCATGAGGCCGATTTTGTATATTTAGCTTTTATTTTATTTTTCGTGCCTGTCACATCTAAGTCTAGCGTGTTAAAGTAAGACATGAACGTCCGCTTTTGTGAAAGTGTTTTACTTTTTTACTTTCCACATTAAGCCAATTCGCCAATTGAAACAATCATCTCCATTTACTCCACTTTTATCCATAGAATACTTCCATTGCACATGAATCCTAATAATTCCTTTGCAGTTTGCTTCAAAAATATACGTAGCCCTAATCTATTATGTCATCGACTGATCCATCTCTTCCGCAGTTCACATCCTTATGTATCTTTGAGTGTTCACTCCCATATAATCTTGACCGAACTATTATTTGTCATTCATACCATCTCAGAAATTGTATACGTACGTATTTCTAATGCTTTCTTGACATCACACATCATTGTCACATCATTCTTCAGTCTACCCCTCCCTCCCATTGCCCTAAGTTTCTATGTATAGTACATGTTGAAATGAATGATTTCTATTCACCAAAGTTTTCAGTGCACAATTAATTTTTCCTTTGCATGAGCCCATTCTCAGTTTCAGCTCTGCGCTGACATCCTTGTTGAATTTCCATATCCACGCCTGCTTCATTTATCATCAAATCATCCTTTAAATATGTTTACGGTGTAAGTTTCTATTATACTCTCCTCTAAGTCATACCAGCAGTGTACAACTCGGTGTGAGACAAAAAGAATATCGAATATATGCCCTTTGAGTGAATACTTTATATTTATGTGGTCTTGTATTTTCTTCAGCTGTCACATCAAAAAACTTCCTTGTTTGTTCCATTTATGCCATTCATTACTTTTAGAACTATCAATACTCCTCTCAACCCATAATTTATATAGAAAGTCTAGCTTTTGTTGTTTTTTCATCATTTAGAAGCTCCTCGCATCATCTTTCTGCTTTCGTTGTTCATCTCTGTGTTCTTTCCATCAACTAATCAGTAATCAGTATCATCTGAATTGTTGTCCACATGGAACCTCACATACCCAAGGTTATGCCTTAACAAAATTACTTTCATCCATATATATTTCAAGCAATTACCTTATCTCCTCATAGACCTTGCAACCTTACTATAGCAGCTTCCCTGCCCTCAACAGAGAGCTGAAGATCCCATGAGATATGTACAGTATTACCCCTGAGTTTTTCTCGGATACCTTCGGTTCATCACCATCCATCATACAGCATGTCTTTTCCTGATTCCCTCTTCCCAAGTGTATGAAATTTTGCACTTCTTTCCACCAGTTTCAATAACCTCTTGTTGTACCACTTGCTCAAATCTGTTGTACTAATCCACCTGAACATAATATCACCATTTTCCTCTCCCTTTGATATTCATTCCGTATAACAGGTAAATATCTTTATATTTGGCTTCATCCCGACTGACATATCATCTACGTTAATAACTGATCTCTGCGGGGCGATATCATCCATTGTTACCCATTCGAATTTCCCTAACCCAGTTGTTAACCTTCCCATCCTCTGAGATAAGACTTATTTCATCGGGTACCCAGCCTTTCCTCAGCATCATCCTTTGAGGGGTTCGTTAACGAAGGGGGACTTACTACAGCTGTTTGATAACTCGATAACTCTTTATAAGCCCTATTTTGGCCTTATCTTTGTGCGCGACAGTGTCCGGCCTAGCCCTTCAAACACTGTTCTACGTTTTAACATTCTCCTTCTGTCATACATTTATGTAACAACATTGATCTCATATCTCTGAACTAATGTTGCGGTTAAATTTCTCGACAACCGAGACACCTCGTACTCTCTCCTACTTGTCTTCACATATCTTTCATAGAAATCTTTTTCCTTTGTAACTTTATCAATTATGGTTGTTCCCCTTTCGTCCGCTTGCTATAGTTTTCCTGTCCAATTTATTACCCATTGTCTCACTGCTTTTGTTGTTAATCATTTCATTCCAGTCTACTCTGTGCATTTTCTCTTCATTAATGAAAAATTTCAACTCGCTCTCCTGTGTAACCGTTCGCGCGCCCAAACAGATGATATCAAAAGTTAAATAACAAAGGTCACTTTCGCCTGGGAGACTGGGCTTAACAATTTATTACTCTACTTTACTGTCTTCATTATGTCAGTGCAAAGCATACAGGTGAAGACTTACATCCATTAGCGTATTTAAGGGAAGGGGGAGATGGTGGAGGTAATCCACATACTGAACAATATATTGCATCTCCGCAACCACAGAATTTCTTCCTCATGAAGATCCCGGCACCGCAATACCCTAACGCCACATTCCTAACTGAACTTAATTTTGAATATCTAGCCTCATTTACAACTTCCAGTTTTTCATCGTGCTGACTGTGATCTCTCAACCCTTTGAGAAAACTGTAGACCTTCTTTTAATCACATTTACTTTCAGCATCCCTCTTGTAAACACACACGCCATCTAAGCGGCCCGACATGCCATCCAAATTTTTTTTCTTTGATTCACCTGACATAACAGCACCATCTGCATACAGCAACTACGGCTACTTCCATCCTGTTTCTTCATGGTTAAGGTACATACCACAGTCGCCCCACCCAGTCTTATACCATGCATGCAATGTGCTTTCCATAAACACTGTAAAGTACCATGATGATATAACACAACCTTGGCGCACACGAACTCCTTTATCAGAGCTCCTAACATCTCCTGAGAGTCTGCCTTGCACGCCATAGAACTTTCCAATTCACTTCATATCATTGTAATGATTTTCTTTACGATTGAGAGGAAAGTCCTAAAGAAGTGCAGCTGACGGTTGTAACAGCATTAAACTACAGAAAAAAATGGACACTCGCTTCATAAAAGCTTTATATGTTTCAGGTACGACCCATGTCACCCTTCAGGCAGTTCACTTTCAACCCATGTGCAGTCCAGCCGAAGCGAGTTGACGAGAATCCCAGCACTGGCGCCCGAAGGAGCATATCTTACTAAGGTACCTAAAAATTATTACAGGAATGTAATGGACAAACATGATATATGCTTTTTCAAAAACCAAGAATGCTTGCTACTTATTATTTTATTAGTGTTATTATTTATTATTATTATTGTTATTATTAATATTATTATTCTACTTTGGTTCCGTTAAGTTTTGTCTAACGATTAATCTTCCATGGTAATAACGTACAATGCTTCCTGCATTATACATTATGTAATTCATGTAATAATGTATAATGTTTCAATGCATTATATACAACAGACAGACACTGCATGTGACCAAATGGAGTTGTTATTCGTCTGATCCTGGCGTTGCTTCGCCAAAACGGGAAACTGTGGATAATAATGATTATAACCATTATTGTTATAAGTTGTGTAACCACTTGAAGGGGTGGGGTGGGGGATGAAGTTATCTGCAGCAGAGGGACAAGAGTAAAGAGGACATGGCTTGCGAAGTCACGATATGGGTTTTAATATTCAGTCAACTCTCTCGCCTTACCAAGCACTTGTTTTCCTTTAAAGTCATATGGCTTGTTTGTTTGCCTATCTCAAGCAAGGCACTGACATTTTGGTCGATTTTTTTTTTCGTTACTCGTTTTTCTCACACAGTTTCTCCAGTTCATTGTGTCCGTCTCGTACAAAATCACTTTTCTCTTTTAAGGCTTTTGGTCACTTTTACTTCATTTCGCATTTCTGTTTGCGCTTTCTGAATTATAGCGAGCGTCGAGAGCACGGACCTGGGCAAGAGACCCCCCATTTAAAGGAAGCCGCGATGTTCTTAGAGGACTTTTCCCTTATTTTTTAGCTATTTTGAAAACGGGAAAAGATGATCTCGTATTAAGACGTCAACGAGTTCACAGACAAAGCAAACTGCAGATAGTATAGTCTGTAACGATGAGGAAGACCGTAATTATGGCTATGATGCTACCACCACAGCGAAGACTCTAACATTTACTGCTCTCTTGCCCCATTCCCTCCTCATATTGATACATACACAACAGCACTACACCATATGACCTGTGGTCTCGCCTACATTAGACGTGGCCTACTTCCTGGGTACTGTGTGTGCACCATAGAAGATAGAAGGGACTCCTCGGCCGGGAAGGTGTGAGAAAGTACGGACGAGGGTTTTTCGCTTTAGTTTTAGAATAGGATTTAAGTGGGGTGCGGGAGGCTAGGATCTCTTCAGTCCCATACTTCACGACAGACTCTGAGGCGGTGACGTTTTCTTATCAGTTCTTTTAAGCACATTACCATTACTGTTTGCCTCTGACTATATCCTCTTTATTAAGTTTCCGAAGATGATTTCTCTTCTCAGTCTTTGAATCACAGCTGCTCCAGGTAACTTTTTCCATCAATTAATGACTCAGTCTCACTGATATGAATAAAGGCCAAATGGATATTGCAAAACATGATGATAAAGATGAAATATAAAAATTTAGCATTGTACAAGAAAACTCGTCTCTCACTGCAGCATAGCCCCTATTGGACCATTAAAATTGCATAGAAAAAATATTTCGGCAAAAGCTTTGTTAATCTGTGTGTGATGTTATTTTTAGGGGTCAACCTGTGTGAAAAAGCAAGGATGTATCCAGGATTTCAGAAAGGGGGAGGGAGTCGATATTACTTGAACATTACGATCAATGGCGTTGCCTTGAAAGACATCGATTTCAAGACTGTTTTGCATATTTTATGAAACAAATGAGTGTATTCATCATGGCTATATAGTGTTCCCTTTGGAACACATGATTTCTGTGCCGTTATCCTGTGTGATTTAAGTGATGACCGAATTAAATTACAAGCTAGTGTTCACCTGAGAACTCAGGATCTCTATTATTGCTATTACGTTTTACTTCCGTGATAACTATATAGATTTGCATGCTGATGTGTTGAAATTGATACTTTGACAGGCTAATTTTTATTGTTTTTCATTGGAGATTATCTAAGTCATGACCATTGTCTCTTACTCCCTTGTCTGTGAATTCATAAGCATTATAAGCACCTTATTTAGAATTGAATACTGTCGGACGTGTGACTTATAAGCCCACAATCCACAAAGTTGTGATGGCCTTTTCTCACATTTGGTAAAGGAAAATCAAGTCATGATAGGTTTTGGCGCCAAGTTACGTAATGCGTGATGGGAACATTACAATATTTCCCCATCTTTCGAATTAGTATTAATTAGAATAGCATTTTGAGTTCTTGATAAAGTCTTAGACAATGGTAATGTTGCTGAATGCTGCTATTCATAATAATATTTGGTGATACCATCGCATTTTTCGAAGTCTGAAGGGAAAGGCATTGAGTGCAGACAGCGTTCACAGGTACACCGAGGTGATCCTCGGGAAAGGTAAGTAGAGACTGGTTCCTTGTATTCTTGTTTAGTTCCTCCATTTTCCACTCTGAGCTCAGAGTCACACTGCCATAGGTATTTAGCGAGGAGGGAATATTATCACCTGTCTTTGTACTCATCCCAGAGAGATTGTGGGCGACTTACTGTGGCCATGATTAACAGCAATTCAGGCGAAAATCAACAAGCCCTTTTAGATGTTTCATTTGTTTAATATTCTTCTAATGTTCAGTACTTGTTTCCTTTGCTTTACACTGCACAACTTCGTTAGTTCAGGTAGTTGTTCTCGACATCACCCACGGGGTCAGCGTTAATCCTACAGATGCTGAAAGAATTGTGTGGTGACCAGTGGATTGTTAGGCGTCGCAGAAGCGACCCGACGCTGCAGTCTAGTGGATAACGTCGCTGTTACATTGTAAACCTAAAGTCAAATAAATAATTTACCACAAGCGCGTTACATCATACTAAATAAATGGAGAGATAGAAAATACTTTGTTTCGGATTTGTTTTCTCTATAGTCATGAACACTATAAAAGTATATCTGCTTAACCTCTGACAAGATAGCTCATCAAGAAGGAAACCGTGGAACATTCTGCGCTGATGTTTTTAAATGAATGCCTGACAGACGTTTGTATGGACCTGATGGCTGTGGTGGAGGTGCATTAACGATAAACCAGACAGTATCTCTTCCGATACAGCTGATTGGAGAGAATTTCATTCTTCTAAGACCATTGTAGGATCTCAGCCTTGCGACTCGCGAGAAGCAACGTATAGCCTACTATGAACAGCATTATAATATTTGGGAACTGGTCCTCTTCCGTATTTTCAAGGCATCTGAACAATTATGTTGGTATCTGATCTTTTAGATGTTTCTATTACAAACTGTTTGAAACTATCTGAAGGTAGAGGATCTTCTTGGTAGTAAGAGAGCAGTTTGATAATTTGTTTATCACAACCTTTTTTTATTGTTTACCCCGATATATCATAAAACGAGTATTACATACGTTCATATAAAGGAAGAATCTATTTTCATCGTTAAGAATTTATAAAATTTAGCTATTGCATTTTAATTTAGTTTGTTTATATTTCATGTCATGAATCTTATCTCCCAGGGTGCAATCTATTCTTTTATCTCTGGTGCGAGAGAGCTGGGCATAGGGAAATCTGCATTGTATTACATTACATATTACAGTCAACTCTGTGATGGCAATAGGTAGCATAATGCTTAGCCTAATAGCAATAGGTAGAATATTCATTAACTTAATTAGAATATTGCTTATTGCTTAGCATAACTTTCAGCCTATTTAGAATATTGCTTATTGCTTAACATAACTTTCAGCCTAGTAGCAATTATTTCAGCCTAGTAAAGCAATTTAAGTATTGCTTAGCTTAATTCTCGACCAAGAATAGTTACACTGACCTTGAACTGGTTCCTTAGAGGGCGTGATCCAAGAAATGGATTCCCACTTCTTTTCTTTTGTAGCGTTTTAACTGGTGGGTTGTTGCTTACCAGTGACCCTCACATGATCTCTCCTCACGTCCTGACCCACTGCTTCACTTGCAGTGTACCACGAGGGGATTTTCAGTGTCACTGTGGCATCTCATGTTCTCCACCACTATGATCACATCATTGATCAGTTTGTAGACCTGTTCGTTATCTTGATCACGCCATGGTAATTGTGTGGCCAGTGGCTGAATCGCTTGCAGTGTGTTGCTTGATCTGGAAGGTCATGATGTTTAATGACTTTATTTTTGTTAGGAGACCTTGATTTCTGATTCTGGTGTCTCGGTCACAGGATCACTTCTCCAATGGCTGTTCATTGTTCATCACCGTCGCTTGTCTCCATTTTTCCGTACACATTGGGCAAAACACTCAGGTTAACTGCATTCAAGTGTCAGGCAATTAGGGGATTCGGTTCCTGGAATGTGTCAAGTGTGTCATTCAGCCTAATGAGTCTTTGCATAGACCCTTTAGATTTGTGCGAGATTCAGAATCCGTCTCCTCTAGTACTCTCTTTTTTTTTGGGGGGGGGGAGAAATATGAGAGCAGGAAAATTTCCTGGAGGAGGTCCACAAAATTTCAAATTATGGGTATCTTTCAAGACAATGCGATGCGGAGCTTCAGTATGTTGCTGTGGCAGTGGGTTTAGGGTGCTGTCAGAACTGCTATCTTTATCCTACCGTGGCACCCCATCATAGGTCTTCTCATACCCCCACCCCCCATCTTGAATATGTCAAGGTTATACCGTTTTCAAGTGGAAATGATAGCATTTTATATGGATTTTCCTGTTGTCCACTCTACATGAAAGAAATCAAAGAAGGCTTCGTTGATTGCAAGTTTGATCTGATCCACAAATCTTAAAGACAGGTCAACAATATCAGTTAGCTCTTCGGCAGTAACAGAGTATACCGCGTTTACCTAAGTGATCTCCAGTGATCCGCATGATTTCATTTTGTACTGTTTTTGATGTGATTATAGAATCCTTCATGGTATGCAAGAGGTGCTATTATAGCTGACTGTCACTTTCAGCCATTAGATCCAATAATGCCAAAAAATTTTGAAATGTAATCAGTCCTGTGACCTTGCAAGAGAATGTTCTGCTTCCCACAATCCACAGAAAAATACGGCCTGAACATAACGCAGTTAAAACGTGAAGATCTTTCTCGCACGTCTCTTTTTCACCGATAAAAAATCGAATAGGGCGCTGTTTTGTGTCGCATTTTGTCAAGTTGTACATAATGTCAGACTCCTTTCAACGGCGACGAGGAGAGGTCATCGAGAGGTGAGCCCTCTCTAATGCAAGAGTTACTTGAGGCGCGGTCGGTGCAGTGGAGATTAAATGGATGGTGTTGCCTCCACCTTCCACCCCACAGGAGCGAAAGATAATCATGATAAAATGAATTATATTGACCTCTGATTCTATTACGCGTCCCAGAAGTCACAATTCGATTTCCAAAATTCAATGGAAAAAATAAAGAAAAGTGGCGACTAAAGGGAAGGAAGTAGGGGGGGGAGGGTGTTTCCTGACCCGGTTCCCCGATCCGCCCCAGTAAAAGACGGTTGGGGTGAGGGAGAGTTAAAGAAGAAAATCACTGAAAAGCCCCTCCTCTGCCTCGGGCAAAAATCTCGTTGCAGGTATTCAGCAGACGCTATAACTTACAAGGCAGTTATTCAACTCGGGCTACCACCAAAAGCAACCATTCCAACAACATAGTGTACACTGACGACTCCAGAATACTGACAAGTAGTCATTATTGTCGCTACACGTATATGTTTCCCCTGAGCGATCACTAATTACACAGATGAAAATTATCAAACAAATCTAATCGATCAAAGAAAAGCATATAAAAGCATTACGAAGCTCGTCGTATCCTGGAAAACTGCCGACAATAACACCGCCATTTGTACCTCCTCGGAAAGCGCTCTAAAATCCATCTCGTAAACAAAGACGCGCGAAAACTCCTGTCTGGATGCCTCTCACAACACAGCGGAATTACACGCACCAAAACCATTGATGATTTTGCAGAACAAAAGGTGAAGTATTCCTAGAACTACAGCAATTCCCCTTCAGCTCGCTGGATAAATGATCATTTTTTGGAAACCTTTGATACCTCATTAATATTTTTGAAAACTTAGGTAAAGGAAACTCACCAATGAAGAACATTAAAACCTTTGGTACTAGCAAAGCCTATTTCACCCGAAACCTAGATGAGCTGGCAATTAACGTGAACTCCCGTGGAGTAGCGGTTAGTTTTCCTGACCGTAATGCATTCACGGATCGCCCAGTGTAGAGTGCATTGGTTCGAATCCTGGTTGCGGCAGTGTGTTCACAGTCAACCCAGCTGTTCATCCACCACTAGGGGTTGGTCGACAAGATGGTTACCCGGCTCAGGTTATTGTATATATATATATATATATATATATATATATATATATATATATATATATATATATATATATATAAAACAGA
>JAYMFT010382809.1:0-20395 GCA_038088735.1 Panulirus argus
TTATTGGGAAAGACATGAGAAGGAAGAGAGTTCCAAAGCTTCGACGTGTAGGGAAAGAAGCAGTTATCAAAACGGCCAAACCTTGAGTTGACGATGGCCACTATTGAATCGATTTAGCTTAAAAGAGAGAACGTAAGAGGTGATCTGATACAAATATACAAAATGATAAAAGGCTTTGATAAACTTGATCTATCAAGTTACTTAAGACTTGATTCGTCTGACATCACTATTAGTAATGGATACAAACCCATGGGCAACGTTTTACCTCGAATGAAGCGAAGTACTTTTTCTTTAACAGGATTGTTAACATATGGAACGCTATGGTAATTAGAGTGGTTGAAAGAAAAACTATAGATACGTTTAAGAATACCCTTGATAAATATTTCGCATCGAGCCCACAACTTCCATTATTTGCGCCTCCTTAGCCCCACCATTAGAATTTGCAGGTTATTCTCTCTGAATAACTCGTATGCCTTCTAACTCATACCACACTAATCTGTGAGTTTCTGATATCTTCCACTGTCTCTTACAGCCTCGAAAGGACCCAGTAGTCTGTTGCTGTTTGAATTCCTTTGTACGTATAATATGATTCTGGGGTAGAAATATTCTTTAGTGGCCATTCAGACCTGTGAAAACGTTTAGCGGGTGTTCTGGTTGGGTTGTTGGTGGAGTGGTATAACTGACAGAGGGCACAGAAACACGTTAAGCAACAAGAACGATAAATGCTGTACTGGTCAAAGTACATAAGGTGAAATAGCCGAAGGGCAATACTGAAGGAGTAGGATTATAGAGAGATCAGTTGTGGCAGGTCGAGAAATAAGAGGCAGGCTTGGCAGTGGGTCCTGTGGTGCTGGTGAGGATGTTATGTGAAGCAGCAGTAGGTGGAAGTGCGTGGATACTGAGTCTACGTGGAGCTCCTGTAGGAGGAGGAGGAGGTGGGTGTGGCCCGTATCGCGTCTCCTGGAGTGTGCGGCGGCTGCTTGGGTTGCAGGAGGCTCCCTGGGGTTGTGTTGTCAGGAAACATACTGCGTCAACACGTTCATCCTCGGAAATGTTCACATGAGGACGACCAATCACTACCGGGTCGGAGGCAATGTTACTCCATGGGGACTTTTTCCTCCCTCAGTATTGACCAAGTCACTGACGTATTGTGAAATGAGATCAGAACGGAACGAATCATGAGAGCTCTGCAGCCTTGACTCCCACACAAGTTCCTGTATTACTAAACGAAAAAGAGCTGACGTTATCTTATCTATAATTTTTAAGTCGTGCTTTAGAGCACGTAGCTAAGGACAAGGCAAACAAGTCATAACTTCCAAATTCTCAGATCCAGACTGTCGAGGAAGTGTAAAAGATAATTGATAATAAGCGTGGCTCAGAGAGGCACTGTGGTATGAGTCCTGAGTGGCTTTAAACAGTCACGGAAACACTGGAGGAGATGGGATGGCAAGGCTACATATGAGAGGGTCGACTAGAAACTAATTTCAAAGAGCTGAACAGTCAATAACAACAACGTATTAAAAATTAAAATCAGTAATAAACATCAAAATCATCAACACCTAACTTATTCCATAAAATAATCCTTGATACTAAAAAAACATGAGGTATTAAACTGTTCCAGGAAGGGAAAATGTTATGCTGTTCGGATGTGACAAGGTTCCTTGCTTTCCCGCCCTCATTAGTACGATCCAGACTGGCCTCTAGATGCTGCTGCTGCTGCTGTTGGTGTTGAGGTCGAAGTTGTCACGCTTCTTGCGCCTCTTTTCTGACCCAGCCTTCAGCTCTTTATTTACCTTTACTTAAATCTTGTTCGTTTCTTTTCGACCACATCACCTTGCATCTGTCCTATCTTTTTCGTGTTTACCTTCATCATAGTTGGTCTCCTCTTCCTGTAGTTATTCGCCTTCTTTTGACCACCATTTGCCCCTTCTTGCAGAAGCTGGTCGTGAAGGCAGACAACGGCAAACACTAGGACCTGACCTCTTAGTGACCAGGAACGTTATTTGGTGGCTGGAAGCTTCAGAGGCTTCCAGCTCCCGGTGTACAACAGGCTTGTGAGTAGTCCTGTGAGCCTTCGTTTCCAGTTCACAGTGTAAGGGCTCCTCCGGTAGGGAAGAGAGACTAGCGACTGGACAAAGAGCTTGGGTCTAATCAGTATAATTCATCCTGGCGGCAAGGGTCAAGAGCGGTGTAGCGGCTTCAAGTCGTGACGAATGACGTCTGAATACGTGGAGGCAACTGCTCGAGGAACAAGCATTTTGGAGGGTAGAAGGAAGTGCACAGGCCGCCAATCGTCTGCAGCAAGCGCTGTATATACGGCAGGAGGAGCTGTGACGACATGCGGCATCCTGCGGTGGGTGACAGGGAAGATCTGGTCACTACGTAGATCCCTTGGCGACTTCGGTAGCCTTGAGGATGGCGTTCGTGTCGGCACTCTACGCGCTGCTGCCGCTGAGGTTTTACGAGTCTGAAGGCAGCATCTTCAGGACATGGAGAGACTTGGAGAAGACGTCAGTGAGGCCAAGCCATAGGTCTAAAAAATCTAGAGTTTACGTGGGCATCTTGCTAGGTAGAGATACGTTGCAATATTTGTCTGAACGCTCTCAAATGTTCTCCGTTACCTGAGGTAGCAGAGGCTGTGTTTTGGGCCAGTTTTCTATGCTGTACTTCTGGTGTCTGTCTCTCTCAAAACAAAGACCCAAAGAAGGCCTAAAAATTCCTAATCAGTACCTAACTGAGGCGATACAAGCAAACCTGCCAAACAAGTTACTATTTATGCTTAAGGTAAACAATGTAGACAGTGTGAAATGTGGGTAGAAATTGAACCATCAGGCCTAAGACAAGTGGGTCAAAATATGAGACAGACTGGAGACAATAATTCGAACTGCTTTACTCTCATCTCTGTTTAGCATGTATGTTGACCTGAAACCTCCCTATATAAGAGAGCAGTACCCCATACGATGGATCAGTCCTTTGTATAAACAGAACAACTGTTAAAAAGGTATGAGTTTCCGGCATTGAAACAAGACTCCCAGTATCTTAGAGGTAAACATAACTATTTGTATACAGTGAGGTTTTCCTTAAAGATTAGATGTTATAGTAACACAAAGTGTGTTTATATTCTAAGTTCATCCCTTGTTTATGTATTTCTGAACATGTAACTTAAAGTGGTGGTGTAGTACTCCAAGGAGCTGTAAGGTGACAAAGAACGCATCCCTTTTTCATTTTTTTTGGTCAAATTCTTTTTAACGTAGCCATTGTTGACGAGTCTTGGCAAAGGGACCACTGACTACAGTTCCCACATACTTATGAAATACAATGTCCTCGAGTTAATATATTTTTTTATGTTAGGTAAGATGACACGGGCAACCAAAGCCCTAACCGAGGCCACCTCATTAACGCTTATCTAACAACAAATAATATCATTACGTATACACACCCAGTCTGCCGGAGGTGTAAGGAACCAAAAACTCATTTCCGGAATGTTTTCCACACACGCCATTCCACTTTTTCACACATCCCAATTCAGAGCTTATCTTCCCCTGTCCAACCCTATCTCCTTCTCCTCTGAGCCCTATATTAAACAACAGCAAAAAAATAGGACACTGCTCCGAGTGGGGGGGAACTGAGTGCACATTCTAGATTTTTTTTTTCGTATAATTCAGCGTGAAATAAAAGATATTGGATAAATTTATCAGATAAATTCACAGTTTTTATTGTATTTTTACTGTTTGAGTTAACGCTGTAGCCACTGCTTCCTGCTGTCTTATCGTGTTAACGAAAATAAAAATAAATGAAACATCTGAAAAGAAATAACATGAAATTTGCCACGGAAATTATTTTCATTTGCTCTTAATTTATATAAGATTCGATACATAAAGAATTTAATAAAGGAATTGAATATATTTTGTCTTACATGAATGCCACTCTTGTTTACACACACCGAACAGCTGTTTGGCATTTCACATGTGTTGAGCATTACAGTAACTGGGGAGACAATCGGATATATTCTATTGATTTTAATGTATACTATCTGATGGCTGTGTGAAAATGATAGGTGAAGTTTCAGTTTAAGGGCACCATAGAAATAACTAATGGATTTGGAATGGGCACTGAACTTATATTTATTACAAATAACTTAGACTAGGGGCTTAACTTGAAGCACTATATTTTATTTCACTCATAGACAATGACTGTGAAGATGGGTATGATTGTGTGGAAAAAATGTAGGGTACAAGTGAGTGAAACACTTCCAGATATCATTATAACATATGAAAATCTCACCCAACTTCCCAAGCAACCTAAAATTACCTTACTTTCAATGCTTATTGAAAAAATGTTGATATGATATTTTTTATTCGGTTGGTGGGAGGTGTCTTGGCTGCATTTGTTTCCTATGTTCCCTAAATGTGCTTACTTTCCTCTTTAGCAACTACGTTATATTCATGTTTTTTTGTGAAAATTATGAGAAATCTCCCCAAGATACTTGTTCAGTATTTACTCCTCATTCAGTTTTATTTTAATTTTCCTATGGATCTTGCATACATTGATAATGTGTATATTTTTAGATGTCAAAAAATGTCACATTGAATTCTCTAAGGTAAGGTGGATTACTTTTAAGAAGGAAGGCAGGTCTTTTTTTCCTTTCATTGTATAATGAATTACAGAAGTACATTAATGTACTTATATTATACATTTTCTTTCAAAATAGATTTGAAAATCTTCATTAATGTTATGTATATGCAGAAAGAACAGAGATTTGGTTTGTATGATGGACAGTGACAACTTTTTTACACAGCACATATTGTTTCAAAACAGATTTGAAAATCTACATTTATGTTATGATTCTACCGAAAAACAGATGTGTGATCCATGTGAAGGACAATGAGTTGTCAGAGGGGTAATGTCAGTAGGGCACGTGGCCAGAAACACCAGAATAAAACTGCTTTTAAAAACACTCTCCATGATAAAAGTAAACGCACGAAGATGATTAACAATTTGGAGATTGCAGAGGTAAGAAAGAATAACTGTTTTGTTATTAATTTACAAAAGACTTGAATGCATCATTTTCAGAACATCTCTCTGGTTTTAGTTGCGATAAACTTCTCTCTGGTTTTAGTTGCAATAAACTTTTGAGGTTTAATTATAATTGCTGCTCGTGTTAGAGGGAGCATAATACTTCATGCTATGATGGTTGTATTTGCCTTTATTTGTCATGATCTCTGCTACATATTTTCATGAAAAATTAATATTGTAGAAAGCCATAAACATTTGACAGGTATGTAAAAGATGTCAAGATGTAATAGCTTGGAAGGTTAAGTACAAGAAATATAAGCCTCTAACTCAACCCAAAACCTGCACCAAGTGTCACCAGAAGACTGTTAAGGTAAGATCATGGTGGTGAGAATGCAGAATTGTTGATTCCCTTTCCCTATTTTATGCTGTGTCTTCTTTACAAAACCATACAAAACTTCATTTATTGTTTTCAGTAAAAGTTGAAATCTCAAACTAGTTAAGTGAATTTCATAGGGAACTAGATTGTCTAAAACTTTTGGAAAATAGCTTGGTCATTTTATATTTTGTAAATTTCAAAGGAAAAACACCAAACTGCAAGTGAAGTGGAGTGGAAACATAACCACAATTGCAATCACTTGTAATTTACCTTGCTTGTTGGATGCCATACTTCATGTGTAGGAAGAGGATTTATATTTAAATTCAGGCTGCAAATGCATATTTTTGTGCAAGGAGATTGCTGATGGAAGTATTTTATAAATTGATTTGCAGTGATTTGTGAAGCACTCCTGTTCTCCAAATAGTGCATCTCTTAATATTTCTCCCTCGTTCTTTGTCTCTTCGTGTCTCCTTAATATTTCCTTCCCCTTCATGACTCCTCCTGGGGCATCCATCATTGTTTCAAATGTGTCCATTTCCAAGTATAAATGCATGTGGTAACTTTTAACACAAGGGATGGTCAAATTAACACTTAGAAATCCTTTGCAGATGTTTTCAAACATTAACGTTGAGTTTTAGATGTTTAAGAAGGTAGGGAGAGGATATGCTGCAGAATTATTTAGGGAAAGATGCTAATTGTCTCAGTGGAAAAAGTTATGAACAAAATATGGAAGACAGTGTGTAAGGGATAAGATTATTGAAAAATGTGTCTGATGAAAGATTTTGTAGCTATATTTTCTTATCTAAGTACATCAAAAATCTGGAATGCTTGCAACCTAGATATTACCATTTTTTTGTTTTTCTAGATTTTTGAGTGTATTTAAATGTTTACATGAAGAAAGTCTAACTTCTTCATCACTTAAGTTTTTCCAGGCTATTACTAGGTGTACGCTCAGTGTCACAGCATTTGTAAACTGTATACGAGTATTAAAGACTGCTTAAAACAAAAAGATTTATCTCAAAATCATCACAAAATATTCCAGATTTATGATGTCTTGATTTTCGACATACAGTATAAGCACCTATTCAACCTTTCAATGAAATGCTGTGTTTGAAACTTATGTGTAAGATGTACTGCTGGTTCCAACAGAAGTAAACAGTGTGAAAGCAGATATGGTGAGAAGCTCTGCAATCAAATAATTGTGTGGTTAATTATAAGTCTTGAGGATCATGAGTTTCATGCAGTTTTTTAAGAAATTCTAGTCAGCAAATGCATATGTTCTGTATAAACCTACTTAGAGCATCAACCAAAGAATATCTTTCGGGTATTTGTGGAAGTAAACATTCCTTTGCTGTTTTATTGTTTAGGATGAAATACAGTTGCAAGGAGACATAGTTGCATATTCTTAATTTGCAAGGAAATATAGAAATTTTGCTATGATAATCACTATGGTTCCTCATCAACAGGATGCTTACCATGCTGTTTGTTTGACATGTGCAAAGGATTTGGATGTATGCTGTAAATGTGGAAAGAGGGAAGAGATTGTTGCCCATAAACCTCCAACAAAAGTGGTAAGAAAACTTTTTCAATAAGTTATGTAACAGAATTATGTATTTGGACATGTGTATGAACCTGTTTTGAGATTAGTTTAAATTATCGCTCTTATTTCGTACTGTCTGTTAAGAGATTTATGTATTGTCTTGCATTAAGAGTGGGAAGTAATAAGAACGATAAATGTAGAAGCTCATTTTTGCCATAGGATGTAAAAATAGAAATCTCTTAATTGTGACCATGCTACCTTACTTTTCCTTCTTTAGAGAATAGATTTTAACATTAGACAGCAAACTAAGTTTTTCATGTTTTGTTTGAACTTTTATTTTTTAGATTATGCCTTTAGTTAAAAAAGAATTAACTTTGGTGTCCCCTAGGAAAAACTGCTAATAACTAACCTCACAAAGTTTGCAATTTTCTGACTATAAAGATCTGCCATGTTTTCATAGGTCACCATAAAACAAACAGTACCTTTAGGTTTTTCTGCAAGGCATATACCAGTATAAAGTTTTCCACATCAAGCCGTAAGTATGGAGGAAAAGATAGCAATGCATGCCTTTAGTTTGTCATTTATTGGCTGAGAGAGAAACTCTTAGTGATTGGGATTAATATCAAGGCTTAGAGCAAATGAAAATGCATTATCTTATAAACTATTGGTAAATCAGTCAGTATTGCGGTGGAAGCCAAGCACTTTATGGTGTATGCTGGAGTCAACGTATTTGAAGGATATGTAAACATAACATAACATAGCCATAGCCAAAACAAAATTGTTTTGGATAGATATTACAATGATTATGGAAAAAAAAGAGACCTCTTGGGAGATCATAGCATACTTTCAACTCAGGAATGAGATGGAAGTTTTCAAACATTTTTTTTCCAGAACCAACCATATTTACAGCATGCTCCAGTCAGAGACAAAAATTCTCATTAATGCCAATTTACAGATGATGGATAAAAATAGGGTAAAGCGATGCAAAAGCAAGGAGAGGAGGAATTTAGAGATTTTAAAGAAGTGGGAAGCCTTCCTTGTAAGATTATGTAAAAAGTTCTAAAGCTTAGTAGTGTAGAAAAAGAAACAGACATCACAGCCAAATGGTTAAACTGATAGAGCTGATAAGTTAGATTGCTGTAGACTTCTCTGTCTCAAGTCTGTACACAGATCTAGAGCCTTCTCACCTCAGATGTGAGACCAGCTTTCTCTACGAGCCTGTGACTGATTTATTGATACTTGCAGCTAAGTGTAGATAATGCACATTTACCTACCTTTTTAAAAAACAATTTTCATACGTTGTTTCCAAGATACATAAAATCACAGGACCACACAAATATCCATAATAATGAAGTATGCAAATAAGTTACTGATATTACAGGACACAAATTTTTTTGAACAGCAGTATCCTATGAATTAAAACCAGACTTGTATATTATCTTTTGAATAAACCAATCAATTCTGAGATAGATCATCTCTTGAGTTAACAAAATCATTTCATGAATCTGAATTCTTATCTACTCCAAATTTTCACTAACTAGGGAACAGACATTACTGCTATATTTGCTGGAGGAAAAATCATTTACAACAATACTAGTGCTCACTGTTTCAAGATACTGATTAATCTAATTTTTTTTTTCTTAAAAGAGACTTTCGTGGTATTAGAAGGATGTGATGAAGTTCAAGATATCATATCCATAACAGTGGAATTGCTAGAAAGCTATGCTCTTGAGATTTGTGTGTTAAGTCTAATATGAAACAGACTAACACATCATTTAACTATAATAAGCCTTAAGTAACTAAAGTTTAGTCAGAAGAATAATTAGAATATGCTTATGGTTGGGTTAATCTTTAACCTGATAGCTTTGCACTGGACATCCAGCGAGATTTTGTAATAGAAAAGGATGGAACACCTCTTTACAAACCATTATGCATTTTCAATCATATCTTTACAGGAATTAGGATGCCATAATACATAAATCAGCATAATAGTATAATCTCCCTTTGCTGTGGGCCAGCTATGCAACTACCGAGAGTCAGGTGAAGCCAGAGACTCAGTAACATGACTTTCATAAACATTTATAAACCATATGCTGTCTTTGATATGAATCCCACACATATTGCCAGCTACCTATAGATGAAGGATCCTCAGTTGTTTTGTCTTCTTTCGCCTTGTCAAACACCCTATGCTGTTACATACACCTACATAAAATTGCCACATTTGGCATAATTGAGCAGAAATTGAAACAACCAAACAGACAAACTCTACATCTTTTTCCCCACATATACAAGACCTGTGATTTGAGGACAGAACTACTTGAAGTTGATTGTAGCCAGGGCCTCCTATAATTTATATTGCTGCTCATGCTGGTCAGAATGAGAACATATAAGTAACCATATTCAAATTGGTTGAAGGTTAGCTCATATGATGATACAGGCTATTTTCATGTACACCTCATATGCTTGAGTTTGTGTCCATCTCATCTGTCAGTAGTGTCAAGGCCTAAGCTTTACTGCATCCGGACATGTCATTAGAGGAATGCTTTGGACTCACTGTAGATTCATGAAAATGGAAACAATCTGAAAAGCCAGGTGTATAATAAAATGGAGCTGAACAAAAGTCGTTTCCATCATTAAGCTGCACTCTATAAAACCAAGTAGCATTGCTATTTTTATTTCTTTTCCATGCCTGCACTAGACCGGTTACTATTTACTTGAGTGACAGGAGACAAAATTTTATTTGTATTTGCCGGGCAGAAAGTTTGCATGACATAAGGTACTTACATTAAGTGATAAGCTTTACAAACATAAAATTTTTTTAAGTGAATTCTGTAAATTGCTTTCGACAGAATTGGTGCAGGTCATCTATAAAATTTTTTCAGTCTAATAAATATATATGTTTTATGAGATTTATATATGAGGATAGGCTTACGAAGGGGATAATGTGTTGGAAGTGGAGGGACAAGGAGAAGAGGGAGACTGAATTGGAGTTGGAAAATAAGAATGAAAAATGTTTTAAGTCATTAGGGCCTGAACATGCAGGAGGATGTATGATGTGCATGGGATTGAACAAATTGAAGTGGTGGTAAACATGGGGTGATGTGCTGTCAGTGGGCTGAACTAGGACGTATGAAGTGATCAGGGAAACCAGAGAAAGTTCTGTGGGGCTTGGCTGTGGAAAGGAGCATTATATGTGACATTTAGAAAGTGGATATTTGCAAATGAGGCTCCTTGTCATCTATTCCTAGCACTACCTCACTTTGTTAGGAAGAGTGAATCAGGATTTTTCTTTTTTTAGTGTTTAGTTTGTTTGTAAGAGAAAAGTTTTATATGAATACAACCTGAGAATACTGTAGTTCATAAGAGACTAGAAATAAGACTCTTTAAACTTATAGTGTATTGCATGTGGTTGGTGATTTAGTTTTGTATGATCTTACTTGATTGATGAATGTCAGATGGAACAAAAGCTGTTGAAACAAAGTCTGTCTATCTGTATCTCTGATGCCTGTTCCTGACTAGAACTCTCCAAGGGGATGGCCACAGCAGTAGAGTCTCCATAACCAATGACCTCTAGTGCCACTTCTAAGCCTTTAGTGCCTCACCCTTAACAGGCCACTGGCAGAGGGCCAAGTCTAGTGCAGTGTTTGCAGAGGCTCCTACCTAATGTTCCTACAAACTACTTTTACCTAATGCTCCTGCCTAATATTCATACCAACTACTTGTACCTAATGTTACTACCTAATTCTAATGAAACAAAGTAATTATCAAATGTAAACATGAGATATAGGAAAGGTAATAAATGAAAATTCAGTTCAGGAACCATTATGAAATGTGGAGGGTTAATTTCTATGTCTAAAGAAGGAAGAACTAGCTTGGTTTGGATATTGTAAAACATTAGATTGAAATATTTAGGATAGAAGATGTTGAAGGTAAGGTAAACTGAAAGGCCAAAAGGTACCTGTATATGGAATCATGTTAGATATATATCCTGTAAATTGTATTAAGATCCTCTGCCATTTTTTGATATTCTGCACATTGTCGTATTGTGAAATCCCTTTGCTTCTTGAAAATATCATTGTAACTGTATGTATAAGTAGTGCAGAAGAACTAAATGTGACAGGAATTGCTTTTATTCACAGGAGCAGCTCCAGACGATGGCACAACTTGAAATGGAAGTGAAATCTCTTTCAGAACGCAGACGGCGAGCATATTACAGGTTTGTTAATTTGGCCTTTTCAAAAATTGTCTTGTGACTGATTAGTCTTGAAATAAGCATAGTACTTCTTTGATTGAAGTCAACTTAATTAACACATGCACCATGGGACCTGGATTGTTCAGTAAACCCACTTTTCTTGGGAAAAGGTTACATTGTTTGAGAGTGACACTAATATAACAATTGGAATTCAAATTTAAAATTGAAAGGGAAAATAACAGATGCAATTTAGAATTCACTTTTTACTCCATAACCTCCTCCAGTTTTAACAGTAAAACCAACCACACCTTCCCACAGAAGTTCATTAATGTAAACAGGAAAGACTATATATAGATTATTTATCACTTTTGGTTTGCCCTGTGAGTGCTGCTCTGCCTCCCTTCTTGGCCAGTACAAATACCCAAGGCTTCAACTCAAGTACTGGTTTTGCTTCCTAAACTACCTGGTGAATATCCCCTGGCTAATGTCACATACCGTTTGGCTCTAAAAAGCCAAAGCAATCACACTTCTGGGAATCCCACCCCTGAACACTTGTGTGTTAGTGGCTGCTGTCAACTGGCTTTTTATAAGACCAGCATTTTTGCTTCTATATTATCTCCTCCCACTCTCATATTTGTGTTTCGTTAATCTTCTACTGACTTGTTTTTGTAACTATGTAGTGGAAAAAGTCTGATTTTTTTTTGGGGGGGGGGATTTTTTCTTTCGTAAGTATTATTTATGACAATATTTCTCCTCCCTCCTCCCCATCACCTGTATTTTATCCCATGTTCTTAATTTCTTTTCTGGTCCCTGCTTTTAAGGCCTATTAAACATATGGGTCCCAAACAGGGAGAGTTACGTTAGAGGCAGGAAGTAGAACAGTGGTGCTTTATTGTATAGCAGTGATACTGATTCAGACTTAGAGTTGACAGTTCTAGGGACAAGCGTTACTCGGTTAATGCCTTACAAATTTAGGTAGGCAAATAGCTTCATGAATTTGGACCAGGAAGGAAGTGTAGAGTCTGTTTTAGGGATCTTCTTGCAGACATAAATAACCCAGCATAGTCCACAGTAAGGGTAGTTTGTTCTGTTGCCCATCTTTTTAGGATTCCCAATATATCCTGGCATATCAGGGAACAGGGCTTCCCGAAGGTATTTAAAACTCAGGTATTTCCAGGCAGAGTGAAAGCTATTTTCTGAGCAATGAACATAAATCAGAGGAGCTTTTTATTCACTGGTTGTAGTATACATACCTAGTTGTTCTCTCTGTATTTATTGTGACTGTCTTTGCTCTTCACTGGAGGTAGCTAGAGTATGGTTTGAGGAAGTTGTGTGCTGCAATATTTAGTGGTAAATTCTTTTATTTATATGTGTTGGTCTTATCTTTGGGTTCTATGCTCACTGATACTTCTTTGCATGCAAGTTTATTTATTAATTTTTTTTAAAGGGAGCTGGGATGGGGGAGGAATCCTTGAGTTTCCTTATAGCCCTTTTGGAGCATAGACAGGAACCTAATTCTAAGTTATTCAGGCATTCTAGTTCTGTCCAATACTAGCAACTTTGTGTATTGGTACTGCCACTGGAGTTCCCTATCCCTCCTGTGGGTGGCTCTGGCTCTAGAGCCGCTATCCTGTGAGGTCACCCCTCAATACACATAGTATCTGGAGCTCCTAGTGTACCATGAGGATCTTGAGTCATTGATGGGGGATTGGAGGTAGCTTTGATATGTATTTCAAAACACAGAAAAAAAAGCTTATGGAGGTGTGTATACATAATGAGCCATATATGTACCAGAAAGCTCTTTGCACTCATTGGTATTCCACTGATATACCAGAGAACTTTCAGTCTTAGCTCGACCACACAATTGTCATATGGGCCCTCTCCAGCTTACTACCATAATGTGCAATCAGCACATGTCCTAATGGTGTAATGATGGGATCTTGTCTTTCGTCAGTCCTTTGACAAGATCACTCTACATTTTGAGTCATATTTGGGGCATACATCGATATACTTTATGTCCTTATGTACCCTGTTGTGAACTAGCCTACCAATGACATCCATGGATACTAAGGAGGATATGGTTTATCACTTATTTTCTCCTAGTACAGGTCTTGTGTCATGCACCAGTCATGTCTTGTAGATACATGAAGAGGCTGTCCACCCAGAAAGTGAGGAATTCAGATGCAAATAATGAGAGTCCTCAACCTCTGAGGTTTTTCCACAACTTAGGCATACACCTGGGTCTCTGCTTCTGCTGACTTTTCTTGTTTCAGTGTATTTTTTCACTTTCCTTACTTATTCATACAGCAGGTTACCTGTTAACTACTCCACAGTTTTCAGGTAAAAAATGGGAGTTTTGCACTTTGGTCTTGGGAGAACCATGAATTCCTTTTTGTTTAATTTTATTACCCATTGTTTTTCCTTTGTCAGTCTTCAGATTGCTGTGTACCAGAGGACCTGAAAATTCCTCTGGATCAAATATTCTTCCTCATTTACTGTTAAGACCTAAGTGTTTAGTGCTAACACCTTCTAGGCTAGCATCGAAACTGAGAAACCCTATGCAGTATGTGTTTACCTTTTTTAACTGCACATCTTTCAAGTACTTCTTTTACCCTGAAAGGGATCAAAATGTCAGTTATGAATTTTGGCTTTTAATGCTGCTAACATGCCTTTTGAACAAGGATTTCTGCCTCAGTTGCTCTGCTTAAGACAAGAGCAAGGTTTGTAAGAGCCACCTATTGAGTCAAGAACAATAAGAGTAATGCTGCTCATTCAATGTCAGACCTTGAGTTTTGATTTTAAATGCATCTTCCGTCAAGGAGGTTCCCAAGCACTTTCTCTTCACATTTGTCTGTACAGACAGACCCTGTGGTCTTTCTGCTTAGAGGCTGACCCCATTGCCTTACTGGCTACCCTTGAAACTCCTCAGATGGACCCTTTCTCTGCCTATAGGTAAGGGAACCTTTTTCAGTCTTTCACCAATAGTAAGATGTGCCCAGTGTTAAAGTTCTCTGTTCCCTGTGAATCCTATCTCCCATATAAAGCATTCAATTAATCCAAAGCTCTTTGGAAAGAGGTTAAGACACCTTATTGCAAATTTTCAGTGAGAGAATTTGATGCATTCCTTTAGATCCTGGCAACAATGTAGACAAGAAGCTGTGGTCATTCTTGACAGGGCAGAGCGGATTGAGATGCTGTAATTCCTGTCCTGTGACCCCCTGTTTTTTTCTCTTGAACTGTGTCTATCTGTACCAGTAGTTCTAAGTGGGGCTGATGGACCTCCAGAGAGTATGTAAAGCCTCATCAGAAGGTACATGAGCTAAAAGTTACTTTCAAAGAGGCTGTATCATCATTAGTAGATGGAAGGAACACAGTTTCATTGAGGAACTTCTTGCCCCTAAAGAAGCCCACCTTACTCTGCCCCTGTATAGAACACAGAAAATATGCACTGTGGTACCTTTGGAATAAATATTAAAGTTTTTTGATATGCATGTAAATGAACTTATTCATTGCCTTAATTTTCAGGTACTTAGATAAACTTCAAGGAAAAAAGAAGAAGAAAGAAAAGGAACCAGTAGCTAATTCTTCAGAAACAGAAGGGGTGAGTGATGTAACTGATGAGAAGGAAGGGGAAAATGAGGAGGAGCAAACGAGTCTCTCCTTTGAAGAATACTTCAAAAATGCCCAACAGAAACTGGATCAACTTAAGAAAGGGATCGATGGAAGTTGTGATATGATTGATGATTTTGAAGACTTAAGCATCAGTAGTGATGAGGATTTTGATGACTCTGATGATGATAATGATGAAAGCTAGGAATATGTGACCACGTTCTTGTATTACAGAAGAATTAAGCTATGTATAAGAATTGAGCTGTTTAAGGTATGATGATATGTGTAATTAAAACAGTAGCCGTGCACCATGTCTTATAGGAACTGTCATGGACTTATTGGGCATTGCCATGAGCTCAACAGTACAGAGACCACGAACTAGGTGACAGGTGCCAGAGCCACTTCGAGTCATGTATTAAATTGTACAATGGCTAGACTTAAGAAATGAGAGAATGAAGCTAGTATAAGGAGAATTTCATAAATAACATAACATAATTTGATCATGCCAAACAGTTTTATTTAAAGAATGTTTTGTTTCCTTTTAGCTGGGAAGGATGGAACAAATATCATTATATATTGCATTCTCAAATTCAGTTGTACTATGTATAAAGATAAGATACAGTAATGATGGTGTATCAGCCTTTCTGATTCTAGGGTACTCTGTGAATGCTGATATAGGAAATTTTCCTTGTACATTCTAAGAACTTTTGTCATCATGAGTCTATCTCAATGAGAAGTTCAAGTCTATCATTCTTTCTTTATGATTGACATCCCTTATTAGTGAAACTTCACCATCTCTGAGAAGTGCATTTCACAACTTCATTTGTTATCCTGATTGTTCCTTCATTTTTATGTTTGTATGTGTGTTCTGGTTCATTAAAATTCTTCACAGGATTAAGGATGATCATCATCACTATGCAACCTTTTCTGCAGTTACTCATCTCCTTATGTATTATAAGAGGGCCATTCCCCATCCTTCTTTGAATTCTCTTTTCCTTCTTGCTATCATGTGTATATCCACCTGGACAGATTAGGTCAGAACTTATCTCTCTAGTAAGTATTGTATCACCACTTCAGCAATGTCAGGTGCATTTATCTTAACTGGAACCTTGAACTCTAGCTCTTTTCCATTCACTTCTTGTGTGCATGCATTTGTATACTTTATTTTCAATATGATTTTCCCATCACTAAATATTGCTGACTGGTCTTTAGTGCTTTCAAGCCACTTTTGATGTCTCCTTTTTTTTTTTCTTTTTTGTCTTCTGACTGTGCTCTTTACTTTTTTCTCTTACCTTGCTCTACCAGCTCTAATGAATACTTTTATGGATAAATCCTTGTTTGTAAGTTTCTTTGCCTGCTGAAGTACTTCCTGGTTATGTAATTTTATATTGAGCGAAATCAGAACCATTCTTCCCCTTGTTTATTTACCATTTCTACCAATTTTCTCAGTTTCTTTGTCTCAGAAACTGTAATAAGCAAATTTATAGTCAACAATACTCATTTGAATAGTATTTCTTTGCACTCCATTCCTTTCTCTTTGGCTGGAAGTCCAAAAATCATTAATGATTTATGTGCATCTTCCTCTTACTTCACTAGTGTTCTTAATTTTAATGCAACCCAGTTGTCTGCTGACTCCTGCAGTACTGATTGTCGTCCTCAATATTTTTGGTTTTAACTGAAATCTCCATTTTTTGCCAGACATGCTCATATCCTGAATACTCTGCACTATTTTGTTTTTTTTTTTATGTTGGAGGCTCCAGTCACAGCCGAAAGTCCACATCAAGGCCAGGCCTTAAAAAGGGAAGAAGAGACAAGGGAAGGTATTTATGAATTTTGGAGGAAATGAAAAACCTGTCTTTTAAAATGTGCCTGGTCATAGTTACTGGGAAAGACATGAGAGGGTAGAGAGTTCCAAAGTTTTGAGGTGTAGGGAAAGAAACAGTTATCAAAATGGCCCACTCTTGAGTTACAACTGCCACAGGAATCATATGATTGCTGTTTCTATTAATGCATACTACTCACTCTCTAGCTTCACACAGACATACACTGACCATGAGTCAGCATGGTCCACCCTGGCTCAGGCCTGCTGGGGTTCGAATCCTGGGTGTGGCAGCCACCACCCACGCCCAACACAGGTGATGCTAAATGGGTCCCATGCCTTCGGATGGTGTGTGTGTGTGTGTGTGTTTGTGTGTGTACATACATTGGAGTAAGGCCACGGTACACAAACATAAGGTAAAGAGATGGGGAAATGTGAGTGTAAAACTCTCAACCTGTAACACACAAATAGTAATTACATGTGTATATAAACACATTAGCTGAAGGATACCGGGTCTTATCCTGGAAACTGGGCCTCATTGTTCTTTTAGCATCTTGCAGGGTTGGGGCTTGGGACCTCAGCTATAGATACTGACCCTGACGGAAGTTGCATATGGCCTTGGACCAAAGCATTTTGGCTGCAATTACTAGTGATACTGGTTTATATGGGTGAACAGATCTAAAGGAATAAATGGAGAATGTAAGAGGAAGGAAAGTGTTCATATTTTTAGGATGGATGATTCAAATTGTTGTGAACAAGACAAAATATAGGGGTTGCAGAATTCTTGTTTTTATGGTATAATGCAAGGGTTTTGAAATGACATTCTTAAATGTACTAATGGATATGCAAAAGAAATGTGTGGGAACTTTGATGGAAGAACAGTGATTTGAAATGATGTTTAACTTTATATGTATGAGGTCAAGACTAGCTGTTACAGTAATCAAGTGGAGTAGGTATAAGATCAGTGCAAAAGACAAGTTGCATATGCACCACACATTGAAAAAGAAGAGGAAGTTACAGATACTTTCTGGAGAGAGCTGAGAAGAGTAGAGTTAAGGATGTAAATCCAAGAGAAGTACCTCTGTGATTGATGACATGGCTAGCTGAATGAGTGGAGAAGGTGAAGTAATATGGGGTTGCAGGTGAAAATGACTAGTGGAAGGATATGTGAGACATGTACATCAGTGCTGCAAGTGTAAAATTTCTGTGCAAAGATGTCCATATATGTATGTCGCATAGGGAGAGACAAGAGCATAATTGATTTGCTTTCCTTAAGAAATACAGAAATATGATGGGTAGTGTGTTATATGTGAGGTCTATGAGAGGGTTGGGTGAGTGCTGTGTCTTTAGACCATATGATTGTAATATGTAGGGCAGTCCTTTCGTTTAGGTAATGTAAGTCTTAAAAATGTGAATGAAATAACATGGAGGATTTGAAGAGAAAAAAACTGAAGGTATAAACTTGGCCTCCAAGAAAATGAAGAAAAATTGATGAAAGATATTGATGAAATATCACATGGTAAGGTTGAGCAGAGGTGTTGCATAGGCATGCAGAGAGTGCATTAAATAGAGGCTATCAAGAAGGTGTATAGCAATGTGAGGACAGATTGGAGAATTAGAAAAAGAGCATAGCAAAATTGAGTTAAGGAAGTTAGTCATTAACAAAAATATTGTTTTAGAAGTCAAGTATTCTACAAAAGAGTGATATGTAGAGAAACAATAGTGCATAATATGAAATCTTGAAGAGGAAAGTAAAAAAAGGTGGTGTTCATCAATATATCACAGCAAATGTGGATATCATGAAATGGAGGAATAGAAACCTGGGAGAAGAACTAGCATTTTGAAGGAAAGGAAGAATCATAAAAGGAAGGTTTGTTTGAAAAGTAATGTACTAATTAAGTATGGGAGAATACTTATGACAAAAGATTAAGCTCGTAAGAGATGGAGACAACACTTTAAATTGTCACTGGTGATGACTGTGTTGGTACAGATGTAAGAAAAGATAGAAAGGTATGGGAGAAATAAACAAGTATTATGAAGGCAGAGGTGAGAAAAGCAGTAATGTATTCAGAGGAGCAAAAAGTGTGGGTTTATTAAGAATGGTGAGTGTGAAGGTGAAGCTACTGTTGAATGGATTTAGAAAGTGTAATTACCTAATTATGATTATCCAATTGTATACTATGGAGTATAGTATTACATAGCATCTGGGGCTGTTTAGTGATAATTATGTAATATGGGGAGAGGTTACATACCTTTGGGTCTCCATCTCTTAAACTTTCTCTGCCATCATACAACCTTTAAATCTTTGTATACAGTCTGAATTCAGTCTCATTACATTGCTTATTCTGTTATATTTCTTACTAGGAGCTCTTCTTGAGAGCTGTTCACCCTTAACATTGTCAATTTGATTCAGTAACTTGACAGCTGTAATCACCTTATCCCTCATCTCTTTAACTGGTATATTATTATGTATGGTAGTATGAAAAACTGTTTATATAACTGATAATTAGATAGGTCGGTAACTCTTCTGCTGTATTAGGAGAAATATGATAAAATGATTGTAAGACTCAGAAAATCCCACATTCGCAAGTGAATGCAGTTGTGTGTGTCTTTCTATATGTAGACTTTGGATATCTGTGAGCCAAGACTCATGATAATCAATTAGAGGATGCAGCAGTTACTAAATAAGGGAGCCCTGGATAATCATAGGGTGAGGCAAGATATAAGGTGAAGCTAGTCACAGGGTGGGATAAGACTTAGGATGAAGCAAGACCCAGAGTGAGGAAAGATATAGGGTTAGGGAAGACTCAGGGTGGGGCAAGATCCATGTTTAGGGAAGACCCAGGTTGAGGCAAGACCTAAGTGAAAGAAGACCCAGGGTGAGGCAAGACACAGGGTGAGGTAAGACCTAGGGTGAGAAAAGAAACAGGGTGAGGCACGACCCAAGGTAAGGCAAGAAACAGAGTTTCTCCTTATAAGTTGGAGAAGAAGTGATTAATAATAAAAGAATTAAATTCTTGTTTTTACAGAACAAATCTGGGAACCTTTGACATCTTAAGAAGTCTTTGTTTTACAAAACAAATTTTGGGAACCTTTGACCTCTAAAGAATTTTTGCTTAACCTACAGCTGGGGGTACTCGTCTGGTCGAGTTGAATGTGTTTGTGGAAGGGGTGGTCCAGTTAAGACTTAACCATTCCGTAATCTAACTTAGCCAAGGTTAAGTCAGGTTAACAGTGGTGTCTCTAATGAAGTGGTGACCTCTGATATATTGTTCAATTCCCCACTTCGTGGTCTGTTGCTCCGATCACAACCACAAGCCACAGAGAGACAAGAACGGTGCGTCTCCTTGATTTATTTTCCAACAAATAAAAAGCTTTACGGTCGCTTGAACGGAGGTGAAATATCGTGAGGGACGGGATGGAGAGAGGAGGTGGACAACAGGGAGAGGGCCCCTCCGTCAGAGGGGCCCCGGAAGTCTCAGATGGAGAGAATACAGGAACTGATTACATTATGGACAATAGTAAGGTTAGCTTTGCTCCAGGCCCTTTTGGACGTGTGGTTATGAAGATCTTAGTTGCCTTAATGTAGTTTTATTCACCTGCGACATCAGGGACTAAAACAATAGTGTTCACATCTCACTGTGATAGGCATAAACAAGACAGAAGGTATAAACCTCTCCACCAAGGTGAGACGGAATGAGGTACCACTGAACATTTCGTATCTGGAACCCCGTTGGCTCTAGTCGTTTCTGATAAAGGATGGCTCGTCCACATCACCGATATAAGTATACATACATATATATATATATATATATATATATATATATATATATATATATAAAT